>JAVJIF010005546.1:0-111495 GCA_038442645.1 Agave tequilana
CATAAAAGCGACTATGTACAAATGGAGTGGAGAAGAAAGAGTTGGAAGATGTGGGATTTTATTTATAGAAATAAAAAAGAAAAGAAAACAAATATTTACCTTCTTTTCACCAAAAGCTTACCTTGAGTTCTTAGCTTCAATGTTACCTTGAATTGGAGGCAATTAGCGCATAGCCCATAAGAGTCGAGTGTGGTCTCTTCCCATTACATCATCAAGATACGCAAGCATGAAATAATACAGAGAGATCACAATTCCATCGTCATGAGCTATCGGTGGCACTCGCAAAGACAAGGCTCTTTCGATGCTTTTAGACTCACTTGGAAGACAGTTGTACCAAAAAGAAGGTAAAATAGAAAAGAAGAAGAGAACTAAAAAGAACATACAAGGAAATAGCATCGATTTGATTTCATAACAATCGAAGAAAAGAAATAAAACCTTACACCAATTGTCACTTTTAGCTCAAGCTTCAGTCTTGTTCTTCGATGAAAGTTGATCTCCTCAGAATTACATAAATGAAAACTAAATTACATGAAAGAAAAACAAAAACCTAAACTAAGAAATGGAAAAACTAGTCTAAAATCCTAATCTGCATGGTCGTCCCTTTTGCCTTTGAGTGCAGGTATTTATAGGAGAAAATGGAGAGGGTAGAGGAGTATGAAGATAAGTAAATCTGGCAATTTTTGAACTCCCTTTATCTTCAAACTTGATTTGAGGTGGATATTCAGTTCTGATGTGTGTTGGCCTGTTGATTGCTGAATATCACTTATCAAATGACAGAATTAAAAATAATGATCAAACATAAGAGTTGTAGCTCTGTCAGTCTGCTTTCTGGATCATCTTGAATCATCAAAATTGAGATTCTGTAGCAAAATTTATGATTCGAATACTAAAATGTATCCAGTCAGAATCTGAATCAAAACTTGCTGATCTTTGCTTTAACCGATCGATTCTAAGAGGATTCTTCTCAACCAGTTTTCAACCTCTTGATTTTGCCTGATTCAGTGTGTGTGAATTAATTCTGATTTAATTCAGAATTTTGGTGGGCTTTGGGCTCATTTCTCTTCATCTCCTTGAAGAATGGGCCTGCAAATAAAATTAGCATTTAATTAGGACAATGCAGGCTTTTATTCTAAAATAAGTATGGAAATATGATATTTAATATGCAACATTAGCGACTAATCACACCCCCATACCTATCTTTTGCTCGGCTCGAGCAAAACAACTAAACTATACTAAGGATTATTATACCACTTTCGCAGGTCGCGCGATTGCACTGAGCATGTGCAACAAGCCGTTAAACCTCTAGGTTTCCCCTAGAGGACGAGTTTTGTCTCGTGAGGGTTTTTCAGCGGATTACACCCACAAAAATCCATAAAGAAAGGGAAACAAAGAGTTAGTATTTTCGAAAAGCATTTTGAAAGAGAAAAAATATTTGGCATATAATTGTAAGATCTAAGCAATCTATAAGTTATAGGAAACTTAATTTTCATTCCAAACTTAGTCTCTATTCAAAAATTTTTATCAAATTAAAGTAAGGAGTCAAAATTGTACTTCTCATCTAGTCTATTACTTTACCCTAAGTCATATGCACTTGTGACTGTGAAATTTTGACTAAGGGTTCATTAACTCTAACTCTTATGCCTCATTTTATTATATTTTATATATATTTTTTTGGTGGTATTATTCCTTAGTTTAGGCTTTCTAATCAGCCCATGTAACGAGCCTTTAATCGATGACTCCCAAACCAGACGGTCTTAGGGCACCGGGTGAGAAAAAACACCCCTCGGACTTAAGGACTCGAGCAAATAAGGCCACAAAACTAAGGATTTTATTATATGAACCTCTTTTAGGCGTGATACTTATGCTTTATTAGGCACAAATACCCAGCTTAATCAAAGGATTTTTATTTATATATTTTTTCTTTTCAAACTTATCTAATCATCTTTCGCGTAAATACTAAGGCTTGCTTAGGCCAAAGCACCTAGCTAATCAATAATTAGATTTGTTTATCTTTTTGTTTCTTTTTTTTATAAGGCATAAGAATCTTTGTTTTTGAACCCTAAGTGTGTAAGTATATGAAGTGTGCATATTTCATCAAGGTAAAGATCAAGACTAAATTACTTTGACAAGTTATCTTCCTAACCCTAAAAATCAAACAAATAATCTTATTTTGACCAAGTATAAGAAATCCTAATTTGGATTTTCCTATTCCTTAAAATTAACTTAATTTCTTACAAAAATATGTCAAAGTATTGTTTCTATTTCAAAAATTTTTTTAAAAGTAAAGAAATTTTTTTTTTTAACAAAAAGAAAAGTTATGTTAGACCCTCCCCCACACCTATCTCATGCATTGTCCTCAATGTATGAATTAATGCATAGATGCATGAAAAAGAAGAAAGGGAAGGAAAAGGTTACCTTAAGGTGGTGGTTCCGGTGGTGGTCTGATGGTCACGAAATGTGGCCCAATCAACTTTGCTTTGGTTCGGAGGAACCCACCAGAAATATCTTTAATATAACCCACTAAAAAGATAAATCCATGAAGGATTTTTATTAAATATTTAACCCCATCTAATTTCCAAATTTCAAAATGATTTCGGAGTCAAATTTGTCAACCACCTCGTCCCAGAATGGAGTATGAAATGATAAAATGATTGACTTGGACTCAGGAAGGACAGGAACACACGACTCAGGAAGGTGACTTAAATCAAGTAAAGGTTCAAGAGTCGAAATAGGTTCAGAAATGGGGTCCAAGTCAAGAAGTTGAAACTCAAGTCCACACGTGTTTTCCAACAATGGAATGTGACCTAATATGGGTGATTCCAGTTCAGAAATGATAGGTGGAGGAATCAAAACTGACTCTAAAATATTACTCAAGTTTGGTAACAAAATAGGAGTCAATATTGATTCAGAAAGTTGAATTGGATCACAGATGTGAGAATCTAGGCCACATATCTCATTGAGTTCAATATCAAAAAAGGGGAACTTGCCAATTTGTCAATAGGATCTTCAAAAGTGTATAATTGGTCAAGTTCAATATGATCCTCAAAGATGGGTGATTCAATTTCATTATGAATTGGGACAGGATCCAATGTTGACTCCGGAAAAAGATTGAATTCAGGTGAAGATACCGAGTCATTATTGAATCAGGAATAAGAATTGATCACTAAGTTGGGGTTCAAGATCATATTCATTCTCAAGTTCTATTTCAGGAAAGGAATAACTTGCCAACTGTCAATATCTTTTTCAAAATTTGGAGTTTGGGCAAGTTCAAATGGTTGTTCTGAAATAGAATCTTGATTTTCAAACTACATGACTCTTCGGCTCGGATAGAATGGTTAGTGACATCAGGACGGTGGGAACGTAGAGATTCGACCATCATATCTATGTCACGATTACGAGTGTTTTGAGCCTAAGTCATGGCTTCAAGCATCTTTTCATAGTTGATAGGTTCATTGTTTTGATGAGAAAGATGAAGAATTATCTTGGAAGTGGCAGTGTAATTGTGAGTCCATCAGATTTTGAGATTTTTGTTGGACTCACGCATACTCATTTCCAAAATTGATGGTTTCCTATTTTGGACGGGTGGAACTGAGTATGAATCTTGAAAATATTGTGGACTAAGTGGAGAAGGAGGACAAGGTGGTTGAAAATTATGCTCGGGGGAGGTGAATCCCCACTGACTCTGTGAAGAGTTGAAATCGTTATGAAAATTATAGTCATACGATGGGGGGCATGGGTTATATTCATTCGGATAAGACCAATCTGGCACACTAGGTTGGTTAAAGTTATGATATGCGGGTTGGTAATATCCGAAATGAATTCGGTGTGTAATATGGATTATTATTAAAGTTGAAAAAATTATTATTATTATAAGCCATATCACACAATGGAATACAAACAAAACAAACAAAGAAGCAAAATAAAAAAAATTCTAACTAGGTTAGGGTAGACCTATG
Source organism: Agave tequilana (assembly GCA_038442645.1). Taxonomy (NCBI): domain Eukaryota; kingdom Viridiplantae; phylum Streptophyta; class Magnoliopsida; order Asparagales; family Asparagaceae; genus Agave; species Agave tequilana. The sequence continues at coordinate 3,957 of JAVJIF010005546.1, forward strand.
ACCTAGACGACTCCTAACGGATTAGACTGTCCACGGGAGGTCTAATGTAGACTTTTACCACAAGCTAATCAGCCAGGTCAGGGCAAGGTTGGTGGGAGGCTTTCCGTCAAAGACGTTCCTTAATTAAATAACCACCAACCTTCGGGCTTTCGGCCCTCAATCCCTTTCCTAGACACTGATTTGGCAGGAGTCAAGTTCCAACATTTTTCCCCTTAGGATAATCTCCTAATTGAGTCCGAGATGTCCCTAGGGCCAACGTCTACTCATTTTTAGTTAGGCTTGGTTAGTGAGTGCTTGGAATCTGATTTTTGGGCTAAGGAAGGGTGATTAAATCCCCACCTTATCTTGTATGGGTTAGTGCCCTTAAAATAATTTTGTGCAAGTGTACAAGATATGTAAGATTCACTCAAAGCGATATAAATCAACCAAGAAGTGAGTTCTATGCTAAATGCAATGCATACGTACCTTGCTCCAGCACTCTTCAACAGTAAAAATAAATGAATTGAAAAAAACGCGTGCCTAAAATGCAAACGTCTAATCAATTTTAACTTTTGCAACAAACGTTTTACTGTTTATTATTTAGCAGGCTTATGTGATGGCATATTGGCAATAAAGAATTGCAGAGAACTAGAATTTGCAAAGCAAGCAGCCCTGCAAAACCTGTTAGTAGTCAACTCGTCCTTGCCGCGGTTTCGCGGCTTTTGCCGTGGAAACGCGGCAATTTAGAGGGCCCTTGGTCTCTGCTTTCTAGAGCAGAGGCCCAGGCCACTTGTATGTCACTGCAATATTAATTTCCTGCTTTGATTACCCTATAACCTGCAACAGAGAAGAATTCGTTTAGTTCTAAAAAATTTTCAAAAAAAATTCAGATTTCAATAAAAAACATGTTACCCTCCCCGGCAACGGCGCCAAAATTGATTGAGGCAAAACCTCACAAAAAATACGAAATTTCAGAACTTATAATAAAAATGTGCAAGTGCTCAATTCTTCTGCTATAGCAAGTGGCTATGCGGGTCGTGATCCACAAGGAGGTTTGCGATGGAAGCGTTACAGTTCTTTATTGAAATCTTTATGTAACAAAACGAGAGTTCTTCTTTGTTTTAAAGTTATAAAAATGAAAAAGAAAGTTATAGTTAAAGTTAAGAAGAATATGAAAGATGAAGAAGGTGGAAAATCAGAAAACTATAAAAGCGACTATGTACAAATGGAGTGGAGAAGAAAGAGTTGGAAGACGTGGTGATTTAATTTACAGAAATGAAAAAGAAAGAAAACAAATATTTACCTTCTTTTCACAAAAGCTTACCTTGAGTTCTTAGCTTCAATGTTACCTTGAATTGGAGGCAATTAGCGCATAGCCCATAAGAGTCGAGTGTTGGTCTCTTCCACATTACATCATCAAGATACGCAAGCATGAAATGATACAGAGAGACTCACAATTCCATCGTCATGAGCTATCAGTGGCACTCGCAAAGGCAAGGCTCTTTCGATGCTTTTAGACTCACTTGGAAGACAGTTGTACAAAAAGAAAGGTAAAATAGAAAAGAAGAAGAGAACTAAAAAGAACATACAAGGAAATAGCATCGATTTGATTTCATAACAATCGAAGAAAAGAAATAAAACCTTACATCAATTGTCACTTTTAGCTCAAGCTTCAGTCTTGTTCTTCGATGAAAGTTGATCTCCTCAGAATTACATAAATGAAAACTAAATTACATGAAAAAGAAAACAAAAACCTAAACTAAGAAATGGAAAAACTAGTCTAAAATCCTAATCTGCATGGTCGTCCCTTTTGCCTTTGAGTGCAGGTATTTATAGGAGAAAATGGAGAGGGTAGAGGAGTATGAAGATAAGTAAATCTGGCAATTTTTGAACTCCCCTTATCTTCAAACTTGATTTGAGGTGGATATTCAGTTCTGATCTGTAGTTTGTTGGCCTGTTGATTGCTGAATATCACTTATCAAATGATAGAATTAAAAATAATGATCAACATAAGAGTTGTAGCTCTGTCAGTCTGCTTTCTGGATCATCTTGAATCATCAGAATTGAGATTCTGTAGTAAAATTTATGATTCGAATACTAAAATGTATCCAGTCAGAATCTGAATCAAACTTGCTTGATCTTTGCTTTAACCGATCGATTCTAAGAGGATTCTTCTCAACCAGTTTTCAACCTCTTGATTTTGCCCTGATTCAGTGTGTGTGAATTAATTCTGATTTAATTCAGAATTTTGGTGGGCTTTGGGCTCATTTCTCTTCATCTCCTTGAAGAATGGGCCTGCAAATAAAATAGCATTTAATTAGGACAATGCAGGCTTTTTTCTAAAATAAGTATGGAAATATGATATTTAATATGCAACATTAGCGACTAATCAGGCATCCTGCCTTTTTCTTCGCGAGAGAGGCGCGGTTTAGGCGTAGCTACGCCTGAAGCTTCGGTTGAAGACTTCTGTTTAGGCTTCCATACCCGCCTTGGCAGAGGAGACTTAGGTTCGCAGGGAACCTGATTAGCCACACGCGAGGCTGAGGGGTGTTGGCAGAATTCTACTTCCAGTTTCTGCTTCGAAACCTTGGCCGTGGAAACCTTCCTATGCTTCCGTGCTCGAAGCATTGGGCCACCCCCAGAGAGGACTTCTTCAAATCTTCCTTGATCGAACTGAACCACCAAGTTCTCACAAGTGAAGGAATCAGACTGCGGACATGCTTCCTTGTTGCACCAAATAACCGCAGTAGGTTCGTAGAGAACCTTTTCCGTCTCCGCAGAGACTTTCCTTGAAGATTTAGCCAGAGAGGCTCTGGCTGCACCGGCTTTTCTGAATTCAGAGTTAGACCCGAAGGTCTGTTCGTCGCATTGCGACACTTGATTCTCGGCAGTGGAGAATTTCTTCCCCAGTGGAGTCGCCATCTGTTTTTTTCATTATGTTTGCAAAGGGGGAAAACTTACAAAAAAGAGTTTGAGGAGCTAAATTACAAGTATTCTTAAAAAGATTACAAGTAGATCTCCTCAGAGATCTGGAGAAGTGTGCCGATAGGAGTCTGGTCAGCGCGCGACCACTTTGTCCCTTTGATGATGCGAGCGATGAGATTCCCTTCTCGTCTGGTTCGGGGAATCAGAGAACAGAGGGTTGGTAGAACCCTCTTGCTGCTTCTCAAAATCGCCTTCAATTAAAAATTCCTTCTCGTCTAGTTTCGGAGATTCCTTGAGAAGAAGGACGATGTTAGGGTATCAACACCCTGGATAGAGAAAGCAATTCTCTAAAAGGTCTCTGAATTCGAGAGCGCACGGTGCGTTATGAAGAAGCCTCTGCTTGTGGAGTCCTCTTATATGCGTCTGTCTCGATCGATCGATCTTCTCTCCTTGTACCCCTGGCGGGCTATTTATAGGGAGAGCAAGGGTATAATCGTCCCTTGAAGATATGGAAACAGATTGAATCAAATCTGTTTAAATCCGGAAAGTAGCCTTGCTGCGAGGCTAGAATAGGCAGGTCGGTTGATCTTCTTGATCCTATCCATATCGTTGGAGGATTTCCCCTGATCTTCTTACTCGTTTTAGAAGAGTCAAGAGATTGTGGCAATCAACTGCCAAATTTGATCTCTGATTTGATCTTAATTGGATTTGATGATTGGATCCGATCTCATCCGGAGATTTGATGGTCAAAGGTTGACCATAGCAGACCAATAGTGGCGCTGTCCGCATTGAGCTCGTAGCGGAGCTAGAGACAATTTCTGGCGAAGTCCGAAAGAAACCCTTTGGCGGAGCTGGAAGTCCTCTGTGGCGAAGTTGCGAGTTAGCTTCTTGGCGAGGCTTTGATGGCTTCAAGGCGAAGTTGGGTGATATTAGCCTTTCAAGCGAGGCTATCCCTTTGGCTCATGTGATGCTAAGTGGTAGCATCTTAGACCTGTTGAGGTCTGTTCAGAAACAATCCGGGTTCACTGTCTGCTTGCTGGATCAGTGGAATCCAAGTTGCTTCCTTGTCCCTCGGAGATGGGTGATAACTGGTCTTCAGCTCGTCTGTCACTTATCTTTTGTAAATGTCAACAAGTTTAGACATTATTCGGACCAATAAGAATCTTGTCTTTTTAAGTGTCAACACCGTACATGCCCGGGACAACGGTCAAGGAGTATCCGGTGCTGAGCCGAACGTACCGCTAGGTACCGAGACTTATTGTACGCCCGAACAGGAATAAGATGTCACCGCTTCCATAGGAATAGGCCCAGACGCTTATGGTACAACCGGCAGGTAGGGAGTAGGGGTGCCAGTACACCCCACGGAAGCACCTGGTGGCCTCCAGGTCGAATCCAAGTATATGCCCGCGCGACACTATAAGACCATCATAAACATGGAGACTATATCGGTAATCATCAGTTTCTCCCATCCCGGTGTAAGTTGTCTAATTATTAGAATTGTCCAGTGATAGTGTCCATAGGGTGTTCATAGTAATCCTATATTCATGAGATCCTATTACGGGGTTCAACAGGAGTATAGTATCAGGAGTAATATTAGGAGCCTCTCTATTTCAGGGGTTCAAGTATACAGGAGTTCAGGAGTCCAGGAGTACCAAATGTCTGTTAATAATATAATAATCATGCCAAGTCCCCGTAAAAGTGATAGTCATGAATATGTCATATAATACAGGTATCAGGGGTGGTAGTGTCTGGTCAAGGGTCACGATGTCAAGTCAATGTACTTGCACCACATGAAAGCATATCAAGTAAGGGTTGGCATGTGTCATATACCGGGGTCAGGATCAGGTGACAAGTATGACATATATCAAGTACCGGTGCCATAAATCATGCATCAAGTATAACATATCAAGTACCGGTGTAAATACCGTGTGCCGGTGTAAATATCGAGTGCCGTGTAAATACCGAGTGCCGGTGTCATAAATCATATATCAAGTATAACATGTCAAGTGTCGGGTAATTCCGAGTAAAACATCATATATTAACTCGCATAGCATGATCTCATGTATTAAAACTACGGTAGCAAGTGCTAGACATGTTAAAATATTCACATGCTATAATTGAAAGTAGTTATTTTTAAGTTTAATATAAAGTACTCGCCTGAAATCGGAATGAAATACTGGTTAAAAATCTTGGAAATCAATGAACCGTACGAGCAAGCCACTAGCCCATAGTTATATATTAAAATATATAAATATAAATATTTATATAATTATTAGAGAGGGAATGAGAGAGGAGAGAGAAAGTTGTAGGAAGGAGAGAGAGGGAAAATATGATATTTTTAGAAATAAATTTGAAATTAAAGGGGGAGGGGTATTGAGTGTAATTATAGGGAAGTAATTTGAGAATGAGGGGATGGGTATTTTAGGGAGTGAGGAAATGTGTATTTATTTTAGGAAAAGAAAGAGAAAAGAAAGGAAAGAAAGAAAGAAAGAAAGAAAGAAAAGAAGAAAGAAAGAAGGAAAAGAAATGGAGGGGGGAGGCCGATGGCCTGGCCGTCACCGGGGGTCTGGGCGGCGGCGCCGCCGTTGGAGGGTGGCCGGCGAGGAGGGGGCGCGGCCTAGGGCCCGAGGAGAGGGTGGTGGTTGTTGTGGGTTGTTGTTGTTGTTGTTGAGTTGTTGAAGGAGGTGGTGGGTGGTGGTTGAAGTGGTGTGGTGGTGATTGGTGGTGTTGGGGAGTTAGAGGAGGAGGAGGAGGTGATGATGGGGTGGTTGGAATAGTGATTTGATGGAGGTGGTGGTGAACTTTGGAGGAGGAACGGAGGTGGTGGTGATAGGTTATGGTGAAATTGGAGGTGGTGGATGGTTGATGGAGGTTGAAGGAGGTGTGGAGTGGAGAGGGGGTGTGGGGGAGTGGATGGCCAACCTAGGGGCGGCTGACGGTGGTGGTGGTGATGGTGGAGGCAGCGGCCATGGAGAGGAGGAGATGGGTTGGGTTTTGTGTTTTGTTTAGTTGAAGGTGTTAAAGTGAAATTGGAATGAAAAGGAAAGAAAATGAAGGTTTAATAGAGAAGGAAAGGGAATTGAAATGATGAATTTTGGGGGGAAGAGAGGCTGCAGGGGGCTGAGGCATGCTGTAGGCGGCTGGGTTGCTGCAAGCGGCGGGAGTAGGGAGTAGGCCAGGGGAAAGTCAAAGGGAAAGTAAGAAAAGAAAGAAAAGGAAGAAAAATAAAAAAAGGAAAAAATTTAAGAAAAAGAAAAAAAAATAGTATAAAAATTTTATTGTTAATTAATTAATGTATTAGAATATCTGGGAATATAAAGTAGGGGAGAAGAGAAGGAAAATTAAGAAAGAATTCGTCGGTAAAAATATTATTATTTTAATAGGGCGAAATTTGACTGTTTCAGAAACGTTCCAAAAAATTCTCAAAAATAAAAAATATTATTTAAAGATACTCAGTGAAATTAGATTAAGAAATTCAATATAATTTTCAAATTAAAAATCTTGAAATCTTCTGAAAATACTGGCTGACACCATAATCGGTCAAATTTTGATAAATTTAGAAAATCGCAAAAAATATTTTTAAATAGAAAATAAAATTCTAAAAAGTAACGTGAAAGCTGTTTTTGAAAATTTAATCCCGTTTGAAAACTAAAATCTGGGAATCAGTCAGCGATGCCGACTGACAACGGTTTTGAAGATTTTGCAGAAAAATTCTGAAAAATTTCAAAAAATCTTGAAAAATTTCAAAAAATCATGAAAAATCTAAAATATTAGAAAACAGTCTCTGAAACTGAAATTGATCAAATTATACTGCCAGAAAGATCAATCGGGCTACAGGCTAGTATCGGTTCCTGGTCTGGGCCAGGGCTTACTCTAGATCTGAGAATCCAAATCCGATACCAAAAATATGAGAAATCACAACTTAAAACAAATACTGGACAAAAATTGCAATAGTATGGTCAAAAAAGTTAGGACACGCATCTGGGTACGTATCCCGGGAACGGGGTGCTACAATCTACCCACCTAATAAAATTTCGTCCTCGAAATTTCTATAAAGAGGGAGAGGAAATGGAAGAGATTACAGTCAATGATGATAATATGATAATTGAAAAGGATAAGGGAGATTACAATCTCAGGGTACAAAAGTGGGAAATAGTGGTCACAGTGACATCATTAGAGCTTCTGATCTGGGTACTGAGCTCCTTGTCCTTCTGCTATCACAACTGACGCCTCAGCTTCTCCTGCCGACAAATTGTAAGTCTGACCTCTCCCACGGTCAGCTCCAACTCTTACTCCTTGCTGCTGGGGAGGGAGTGGAGCTCTCCTGCCAACGGGCTCGGGGATCCTTCCTAACGGTGGTGCTGGAAGTGCTAGAGGTGCTGGGGTAGCATTCCACGCCCTCTTGAACGGACAAACACTTAATGAATGATCACCAGATCCACATGCCAAACACAGCCCGTTCGCCCTCCGACAATTGCTCAAGATGTGTCCGGGCCTCAAGCAATATCCGCATATCGCCTGCTGAGGGGGAGGTCAGAATGGTCGCCTGACTATCGGGCCATCGCTGGGTCTGGTTGGGTCTTCTTCATCCATCAACTGAAAGGATCTCTTCACTAGCTTGTCTGCATCTGGTGCTTGTCCTTCTTCTCCAATCCCCGCTCTACCTCGCGAGCAATAGAGAGAACCTGAGAGTACGTCTTAAGCTGCTGAGGGATAAAAAATATCTAGATGTCCATCTTCAGCCCCTGTTGAAATCTGCTGGCCCGCTTCTTCTCACCGCTCACCATGTAGGATGCAAATCGACTGAGTCTCAGAAATTCAGCAGCGTACTCATTCACAGATCGGTTCAACTGCTGCAACCTGATGAACTGCTCCTCCATCTCTTTCTGAGCCGTTGCAGGGAAGAACCTCTAATAGAAACCCTCGAGAACTGATCCCAAGTAATAGGCCTCTCCAATCTCGCTTCTTCTGCCAACCACCAGGTTCTGGCCACATCATTCAGTTAGATCTTGACCACTTCCGCCTGGTTCTCATTAGGAATCCGGGCTGCCTTTAGAATATATGTAGTGTCAATCAGCCACTGCTCGGCGTCCAACGGCTTCTCTATACCCGAAAATGTAGCCGGCGGCAGTTTCCTAAAATCGGATACACTACCAGGCCTCTGCTCTCTAGGTGCTGTCAATAATCCTTATCGCAAAGCTCTGTCTGCTGCTTCTGGCTATTCATCATCCCCTGGAGTATCCTCATTATGTTGTCGCCATCTCTATTAGAACTGTCGCGAGAAGTGCTGGGACCGTTACGGGTTCTCCGTCCTTCCATATCTGAGTTGGATGAAGGGATGATAGGAAGAAGCTGAAAGGAAAAAGATAGGGTCTCAGGATCCAAGAAAAGATTGCGAGGAAGGAATATATAACACCGTACTTGCGATTTGAATGTATATCCAAGACTCATGCTTTCTAGCTGCAGATTAATACATCATTAATCTACCAACTGCTTGTACTGAGGATGTTAGAGCCTAGGCTCTGATACCAACCTGTGGCGCCCCGGTCCCGCGGGTACGGAGACGCCACTACGACGTATATACGCAGGTCAGAAATACCCTCACGTATATACGCTAAGCATCAGTACAGGCAAGAATCAGAGTGCGAAAACACAGTGGTAATATATATTCCAACAGAAAAGTACAAGTACATGATCATCACAGAGAGTGATACAATATTACAGGAATATTACATCACCAGAAAATACAAAGTACAATACATGAAGAGATATACAAAATAAAAGCTGAGAGGTGTTCACGATACAGCAAGAGGGCCTCGAGAGCCAAACAGGAGGGGAACTGGGAGGAAGAGCTGCGTCGATGATCCAAGCGTCTGCTGCACTCCGATCGTCACGGAAGGATTCGCTGCGCACTCTGATCAGCTACAACAGGGTCACCAAGGTCCAGATTCCAGGATCTGGGCATGAGAATCCAGGGTTGTCAGATGCAACCCTGGGAGTACATATAGTAAAGCCAAGTGGCGTGCATAATAGGTACATGTGTACAAGAAAGGTGTACCGTGAATATAAGCATATATGAACATGAAATGAGACAGTAAGTAAAGTAACTACAAGAAAATCAGTTATATAAGGCCACATTACTGATCCGTGAGATTAGTACGTTGAAGGAATAATCCAAATAGGAAACCCTCATATATATACCCTATACCTCACGTCACTGTAGTCTGAGTTTATATAATCTGACTTTACCTTCACAATAAAATAATAATGAAACAGTATGGAAGCAATCAAGTAATCCAACAAGATAGCACATGTTTAAGTGGTGAGCATATAGATCAAGAGTACAACTAGTCATATATCAGGAGCATGTTATTATTAAGTTATTAAGACTCATCTGATTTGTATACGTCGGTATGTGTCCTATCCCACATACCTCAGCATACAGATCCGAGAGTAAGTTATTGAAAACTGATAGAGATCGACGAACCATGCTTAGAATGGGTCCCATACATGCCCGGGACAACGGTCAAGGAGTATCCGGTGCTGAGCCAGAACGTACCGCTAGGTACCGCGACTTATTGTACGCCGAACAGGAATAAGATGTCACCGCTCCAAAGGAATAGGCCCAGGGGCTTATGGTACAACCGGCATGCAGGGGAGTAGGGGTGCCAGTACACCCCACGAAAGCGCCTGGTGGCCTCCAGGTCGAATCCAAGTATATGGCCGCGCGACACTATAAGACCATCATAAACATGGAGACTATATCGGTAATCATCAGTTTCTCCCATCCCAGTGTAAGTTGTCTAATTATTAGAATTGTCCAGTGATAGTGTCCACAGCGTGTTCATATTAATAATATATTCATGGTTATCCTATTGCGGGGGTCAACAGGAGTATAGTATCCGGAGTAATATTAGGAGTCTTCCTATTTCAGGGGTTCAAGTATACAGGAGTTCAAGAGTACAGGAGTCCAGGAGTACCAAATGTCTGGTAATATATAATAATTATGCCAAGTCTCCGTAAAAGTGATAGTCATGAATATGTCATATAATACAGGTATCAGGGGTGGTAGTGTTCGGTCAAGGGTCACGATGTTAAGTCAATGTACATGCACCACATGAAAGCATATCAAGTAAGGGTTGGCATGTGTCATATACCGGGGGTCAGGATCAGGTGACAAGTATGACATATATCAAGTACGGTACCATAAATTATGCATCAAGTATAACATGTCAAGTACCTGTGTAAATACCGTGTGCCGGTGTAAATACTGAGTGTCGGTGTAAATATCGAGTGCCGGTGTCATAAATCATATATCAAGTATAACATGTCAAGTGTCGGGTAAATACCGAGTACAACATCATATATTAACTCGCATAGCATGGTATCATGTACTAAAACTACGGTAGCAAGTGCTAGACATGCTAAAATATTCACATATCAATATCATGCTATAAATTAAAAGTAGTTATTTTTAAGTTTAATATAAAGCACTCGCCTGAAACCTGAATAAAATATCGGTAAAAAATCGAGAAATCAGCAAACCGTACGAGCAAGCCACTATCCCATAGTTATATATTAAAATATATAATATAAATATTTATATAATTATTAGAGAGGGAATGAGAGAGGAGAGAGAGAGGAGAGAGAAGTTGTAGGAAAGAGAGAGAGAGAGAGAGAGAGAGAGAGAAAATATGGTTTTTTTTAGAAATAAATTTTGAATTAAAAGGGGAGGGGTATTGAGTGTAATTATAGGGAAGTAATTTGAGAATGATGGGATGGGTATTTTAGGGAGCGAGGAAATGTGTGTTTATTTTGGGGAAAGAAAGAGAAAAGAAAGGAAAAAAGAGAAGAAAGAAAGAAGAAAGAAAAGAAGAAAGAAAGAAGGAAGGGAGACGAGGCCGGAGGCCCGAGCCAGGTTCGCGACGGAGGGGGTGGTAGGCCGCGAGGTGGCGAGGGTGGTGGTTGGTGTTGGAGGGGGTGGTTGTGGGTGTGTGAGGGGAGGAGGTGGTGGTGGTGGTGAATTTGGATGGTGGTGGTGGTGGTGATTGGTGATGTTGTTGGTATGGGTATTAGAGGAGGAGGAGGAGGTGATGATGGGGTGGTTAGAATGGTGAATTTGATGGAGGTGGTGGTGATGGGTTATGGTGAAATTGGAGGTGGTGGATGGTTGATGGAGGTTGAAGGAGGTGGTGGAGTGGAGAGGGAATGTGGGGAGTGGATGGCCGGCCTAGGGGCGGCAGGCGGTGGTGGTGGTGTTGGTGGAGGCAGCGGCCATGGAGAGGAGGAGATGGGTTGGTGTTTGGTGTTTTGTTTAGTTGAAGGTGTCAAAGTGAAATTTGAATGAAAAGGAAAGGAAAATGAAGGTTTAATAGAGAAGGAAAGGGAATTGAAATGATGAATTTTGGGGGGAAGAGAGGCTGCAGGTGGCTGAGGCATGCTGCAGGTGGCTGGGTTGCTGCGAGCGGCGGGAGTAGGGAGTAGGCCAGGGGAAAGTCAAAGGGAAAGAAAGAAAAAGAAAGAAAAGGAAAGAAAATTAAAGAAAAGGAAAAAATTTAAGAAAAAAGAAAAGAAAATAGTATAAAAATTTTATTGTTCATTAATTAATTTATTAAAATATCTGAAAATATAAAGTACGGGAGTGAAAAGAAAAAAGTAAGAAAAGAAATCATCGGTAAAAATATTATTATTTTAATAGGGCGAAATTTAACTGTTTCAGAAACGTTCTGAAAAATTCTAAAAAATAGCAAATATTATTTTAAGATACTTAATGAAATCAGATTTAATAAATTCAATGTAATTTTCAAATTAAAAATTTTGGAATCTTCCGGCGATACCGGCCGACACCAGAATCGGTTAAATTTTGATAAATTTAAAAAAATCTCAAAAAATATTTTTAGATAGAAAATAAAATTTTAAGAAGTAACGTGAAAGCTATTTTTGAAAATTCAGTCCCGTTTGAAAACTAAAAATCTGGGAATCAGTCAGCGATGCCGACCGACACCGGTTTTGGAGATTTTGCAGAAAAATTCTGAAAAATTTCAGAAAATCATGAAAAATCTAAAATATTAGAAAACAGTCTCTGAAACTGAAATCGGTTAAATCAGACTGTCAGAAAGATCAAATCGGGCTACAGGCTTGTGTCGGGTTCCCGGTCCGGGTCAGGGCTTACTCTAAATTTTAGAATCCAGATCGATACTAAAAATATGAGAAATCACAACTTAAAAACAAATACTGGAAGAAAATTGTAATAGTATGGTCGAAAAAGTCAGGACACGCATCTGGGTACGTATCCGGGAACGGGGTGCTACATTTGTGGGGGCTTTCAATATGGAGGCTATAATGAAATTCTGAGCCTTGGTTGTAATCTCATTTTTGTGTAATTCGATTGGGGAATGGTGATGAATGTCGAAATTGAGTATCTTCCTTTGCGCCAGTCGTCGCCGTCGCGCTTAAAGATAAACAATTTTCCTTTATTATTGTTTTTTTTCCTTGTTTGTTAGCTGGGAAAATGGGTTGAAATGAGGTGGATCACCTGTGTTTCATCATCACCTATCTTATATTGTGATTATTGTTGCAGTGTTAGGTTGAAAAGCCTTAACTTATGGGATGACTTAACGAATATGGGAGAATATGGTATAATCTTCCATCTCTTTTGCTTTGATAATTTATTTATGGATTCATTGGATATGCTTGGAGTTGGTGGTAACCGTTTGTTGGGTAATGAATATATGTTGCATTTATGAAATTTATGGTGCCTTAGATGTTCTAAGTATAAAAAATTTGTAACTTAAAAAACGATGTTGTGTAAAGCACAAACTGTAATAGGCAGTGGGGGTGAGAGAGAGAGTGTGCAACCCTAACGAGAGATAGAGGCATCAAAATTAATTTTTTACTACCTACCTGTCAAAATTCAGGGTGTTTTCGCTCTCCTACGGAAGAAAAACTGACATCCATATTTTCTGATTCGGTACATGCTGTAATATATCAACATGAGAAATGGGGTTTACTGACTTTCTTAAACTTTGGCATCACCCATGTTTTGGCCTTTACACAATACTGACAGCTACAAAACCAACAACAGCCACCCCATCCCGTTTGAGTGAGGCAATGATGAAAACAAAAGCACATAATATAGCAACCAACAGTTGTAAACTGTTAGGATGGCTATATATTATTGAAATATAGCTCTGAGTCTTACGCTTAAAGTTTAGACTGTGATAAGAGCCCACAATCACTGAGTTGCAACCATCACATATTTAGTGCTATGGATAACTGACAATGACAGTTGAAGGCAGTTCTGAGTCTAAAATTCAATTTTTTTTCAAACCAATCAATTTTACATTCATAATTTATTTGAATAGTACACTGATGAGTAAGTAAGAGAAATTAAAGAAAAGAAAGAGAAAAACATTAGTAGAATCTGTTTTCTCGGTCTATCTATTTTTTTCTCAAGTACTCTTTACTTTATACACAAATCTTTTATCAATTTTTTCATTCCTCGTTGTTGGATGATCTGCTCATGATATGTCACTTCTAATGTTGGTTTTCTTCACTGCACCATTGAAAAAAAACTGCACTCTCTATTAGGATATTTTCCACATCCTCAAAATATTTTACCTTTGTTTTTATCAAACTGCATCTTTTTAGTAGTGTTGTAAGCCCGCAGTTGAAATATTTTGTGGTTGTTGTGCTGCCCATACATGAAACATTGCTCATAGCTGCCATTGACACCAAATTGATAAAATCAACTATTGTAATTTGATGAAATTTGCTCTATCTACTGGACTTTTTTTCTGTTGGCAAGTGAGGACGACTGCTTTTCTACTCTGAAATCTGATAGCACATTTTTTTTATTTGTTTTACAGCACCCAAATACCAAACAACCCTTATAAGGATTTGTTGATAGTCGTTGAGGCCTCTTTCCTGTTGGGCTCTCTATTAACCGCTGATGTCATTGAATTGGGGTTTTAAAGAGGTTAGGTTTGAAAATAAGTTCTATGGGAGGTAAGTTCATCACTCTATTTTGAGTGGTGACCATATCCTGATAGAGGGACTATTATATATTTGATTGTTGGGTGTTGTTTTGTGGTTGTTGTTACTTTGTTGCCTGTTGTTGCCTTTGTTGGTTGTTTAATGTTTCTTATTGTTACCTGTTGTTGTCTTTGTTAGTTGTTGTTGCCTGGTTGGCTGTTTAATTTGGCTGTTGTAGCCCAAGTTGCCTGTTGCTGCCTATTGTTGTCTGAGTTGGTTGTTAGCTGGTTGTCACGGTTAGCTGCTTCGCTGGTTTGTTGCCTGGGTTAACTGTTGGTCTGTTGTTTGATCAAAATTCAGGATTGAAAAGCAGTTGCTCTCTCTTTCCCTTCTCTCTATTATTGATGGTAAGTATACCACTTTTCTTTTCCTTCGCTCTCATTTGTAGCTATATCAACATAAAATTGCATTGACTTGACTACCTACGTGCCGGTCATCACCACCCCACATTTGTTTTGCAGACTATTCAAGAGCCCGAAAATACTTGCTCAAATTAAATCCTAATTTTCTTTCTTTTTAATTTCTTTCTTAAATATTTTTCTAATTTTTTCCCTCTCAGTTTGCTTGTCAATATTATGGATGTAAGAATGTATGGGCACGTGCTTGGCTCATGAATAATTGGTATAAACAAGTCTAAGTCAAACTCAGCGATCTTGCTCGAAATTTATAAACGAATCGAACTCAAACTAAATCAGCTTGTTTGTGTTTCGATTCAAATAAGTTCGATATTTGATATTTTAAATGTGTTTAGCAAATATTTTTGCATAAATTGCTGGTACACCTATTATACTTGTCATTGTTATATGAGTTACGTACATATAATGATATATAAGAGTCAAGCATGCTAAAATTTGAATTATAAACACATTCACTTATTTAAAAAATGGTTAGAAACTCTTGATACCACTTTCAAAAACTTAATTTCAAGCATTTTCAATAAATGGACTGTCCGTGAGTGAATAGTTTGTGTTCAACTTAGTATTTAATTATCTCGCTCTTGATTTGTTTGATTATAAATGAGTCAAAGGAACCAAGGTTAACTCGCTCGAGTTCGGCTCATTTACACTCCTAATCATGCATGGATTCGGATTTTCACGCCTAAATATTTAAGCATGCCAATTAGAAAATTAAAGAAAACAGTTAAAAGTAATTTTAGTCCTGATCAAGCAATCGATGATAGTTGATAACGCATGTTATATATCACAAACGACGTTACAAGTTCAAACGAGATTAGATATTGGATCGAATTCGGCCTAAGTCAGGCGCAATTCATGAGTCGACCTAGCTTTTATAATTTCTGGCTACATTCGCGCCTTGCTTATGTTCTCGATTGGGGTCAGATTTTGGACATAAAGCAGGTATACATTTGAACCTGAATGATTTAAATGTTTGATATTTTTATTATCTTTACTTTTAAATATTATCGTATTTGTACAAATTATTTACTATATACATCATATTGAAATACATCTTATAACATTTGAAGTAATTGGTGAAGAACTATTGTCTCACTGTTTGCTATCCAAAAATGAAATATAAAAGGATCGTAGACATGATTAATGAATTTTTTATAACATAATATACAGTCATGGATTTTTCTCTCTTGTTTGTTTAAAATTTAAAAAAAAATTTGTATTAGGATGTGGCTTGGAATCAATTTTGATTACGGCCTGAACCCGACGTGATAATTAAGATATGGGCTTTTAAAATATATTCTTTTTTTTTTTTTAATAAGGGCTTCCCATAATAGATTTCCTCAGCATCTGTGTATATTTTTGGTGAGCCCCGCACATGGGGGACGAATCAAATGATATAATTATGAAAGAGTACGTTAGTTAATAGCTCCATCAAGATTACATTTATCACTTAAAAAGAGATATCTGAAAAAAATTAAATAAGACACGTGACGTGTTACATGAAAGTTATAAATTTATACATACTATTAATAAATAAAACCAGTCAAATATTCAAAATAAACAATAAATAAAACCTCATGTCATCAGTTTTAATTAAGATGGTATCTGGCATGAGAGGTCATTATTAGACAAATTAATCATTTGTTACTTACAATTGAAATCACAGCTATACCAACTCCATTCCAAGTAGCTTGCAAGGATCCCCCCCCCCCCCCCCCCCCACCCCACCCCCTCCCCCCCCCCCCCCCCCTCACTGGGAGAGATGAATCTATCTTCATGCCGTCGGCAAGATTCCTAATTGGTTACTAGCCTGCTCACACGCCCGATTGAACCTCTCTAATCTCGACACTAATTCTGCCTAACCATCCCCATGGATCCAAAAAATTTCGTCTCATCTCTCATAACCCATTTGAACAGCATTCTGAAGATTATACCAAGCAATGCAACACCCATCATCCTTGATCAAACAACCGCCGACTCCGATATCCATCAAACCATCATCTTCAAAATTGCATCATATCGATCCTACCAAAAACACAAATCAAAGAAAGTCTGGCTCCCGCCTGAAGGTTGATAAAATTAATGCTTATGGTGAGAAGCTATTCATAGCTCAATTTTTGACGAGAGCGGAGCAGAGAAAGTCCTGAGAAGTGGACGTTGACTGTTCGATAACGAACTAGTTGTAGGGAGAGAGGAGATAGCGGAGATAGAGGAGATAGAGGCAGATAGCACAGAGAGCAAGAACAGTGCATTGAAGCAGGCCAGGAAAGCCCCCGGTCGACCACACGATCGATCGGTGTGCACAACGTGCACAGGAGTATCCCAGTCGACCGCCCGATCGACCGACTGACAAGGCGCTGCTCTCTGTTTGGTCTGGTCGACCGGGCGACCGACCCTGGACATGGGTTGATCGACCGCCCAGTCGACCGACAGACGCGTTCTAGCTGTCCTTTCTATATTCAGACTCCTTTCCTGTTTGGGGTCGAATTCAATCAGGGTTTCCTAAAACTCTCAGACTCTGTGGCTATAAATAAGGGCTAGAGCCCTCATGTATTGTATCCCTGGAAAGATCCCTCAAGTATCCCTTTGTATTTGCTTGTATTGATTATTGAATTAATAAATCTCTCTCTCCCTAGCCCCGAGGACATGGGCAAATTGCCGAATCTCGTTAAATACTGTGTTGATTCACTTTCTCTATTGTTTCTCTATTCTTGTCGTGTTAGGTACATCTCCAGCTGCATCTGTCTCTTTCTGTTTGGCGGATTCCTCAGAGAGGTTGTTGCCAATGGCGCGCAACAAGTGGTATCAGAGCATCTCAGGTTCGTCGTGGGATCGTATGTTGATTCCAAGGGCATCAGTTCTATCCGCGGGGATGTGTGTCGATCTCGGAGCAGCGTTGGGATTGTTTGTGGGATCGTGTGTCGATCTCAAAACAGCGTGTAGATTGCTCGAGGAATCAATTCGAAGGAGTAGATTTCTTCGAAAACTCTTCGAGGGTTTCACGTGGAGGTAAAGATCCTATCTTTATCTAGTTTATTTTATCTAATTCCGTTTGTTTCCGTATTGCTTTGAGGAATCAGTTGAGAAGATGGCTGGAGAAAGTACATAGTCAGGGAAATCCGTGAATCCACATCCTTTAAGGATTGATGTGGTGAAGTTCGACGGTAAGAACAACTTCGGTATGTGGAGATGTGAGGTGATGGATGCGCTGACGGCATCAAACCTCGAAGACACTCTACGTTTGGAGAAGAAGCACATATCAACAACTGAACAAGACTGGGATAAGATGAACCGTATGGCGTGTGGCTTAATCAGGTCTTGTTTGACACAAGACATCAAGTATCATGTGTTGCATGAAACATCTGCGAGGCAGCTGTGGGAGATCCTGAAAAAGAAGTATCTGACGAAAAGCATTGAATCACGGTTGCACTTGAAGAGTAAGCTTTATCATTTTGAGATGCAGAGAGGATGCTCCATTGATGAACACATGAATAGCCATGCAAAGCTTCTTACAGACCTAGTTAATGTGGATGTGGAGATCGATGAAGAAGATAAGGAAGTAATTCTATTGAATTCTCTTCCTAGGGAAGAGTATGAGACATTTACTCTTACATTGATCAATGAAAAAATCCCTTAACTACAGTAAGGTGTCTGCTGCTCTTGTGAGTTATGAAGTAAGAAGACATGACAGACTATCTTCTTCAGGGAGCATAACAGCAGAAGCATTGGCAGTTAGAGGCAGGAGTTCTAATAGGAAGGGAAGAGGTGATCAGGGATGATCGAAGTCTAGATCAGACTTTAGAGATCTGAAGAAGAATCAGTGCGCCTTATGCAAAGAGCTAGGGCACAGGAAAGTTGATTGTCCGAAAGCCAAAGATAAGAAGAAGGAGCCGATGACTAAGGTAAATTTCACAAAAGTGGTCAGTACTCAAGCCGGTACTTCACAGGCGGATGTATCAGATTCAGACTCATCGGTATTCTCTCTCTCTGTTACTACTCCTACTGTTAGTTACTCAGATAATACTGAGTGGATCTTAAATACCGGAGCTACCTATCATGTGTGCCTGAATAGGGCCTGGTTTTCTAGTTTTGAGAAGCTAGATGGATGCTTCACGGTCATGGGTGATGATCATCCGTGTAATGTGGAAGGGATGGGTGCAGTCCGTATCTAGATGTTTGATGGGATAGTACGAGAATTGAAGGAGGTGATGTATGTACCTCAACTCAAAAGAAATCTTATCTATGTTGGTGCTTTGGGAGCATTGGGTCATGTGGTATCTATACGAGATGGTGTTCTCAAGATGACCAAAGGCTCAATGGTGATTATGAAGGGCGTCCGCTGGAACAATCTCAATTACTTAAGGGTAGTACAGTTACAGGTCAGGTGGAGACTTTTATTTCTTCAGATAATGTTTGCATGCAGGTCTAACAGATGAAGGTCAGACATGGAGGTGAAAAGTCTTTGCAAGCTCTAAGAAAGAAGGGATCATTAGAAGGTGCTGCTACCTGCAACTTGGTAGGTGAACACGGCGTTCTGGATAAGAAGAAGGTAAAATTCAGCATCAGTACTCACCACTTAGAAGGTTTCTTGATTGTGTTCAAGTAAGTGTTTGGGGACCTACTAAGACTGCATCGTTTAGAGGTTATAGGTACTTTGTCTCTTTTATTGATAATTTATCTACGTATTGTTGGATATATCCTATGAGACAAAGGTGTGAAGCCCTAGATATGTTGGTGAAGTGGAAAAGAATAATGCAGAAGCAGACTGGTAGGAAGATTAAAGAGGTACAAATTGGTAATGTTGAAAGATACATGAACCAATTCCTACAATTTAGCCAGAACACTTATATTGGTACTCACTTCACATATAGAATACATGGGTTGGCTAAGGAAGTAAACCGTTCCTTACTAGAGAAGGTTCAGTGGTTGTTGTCTAATGCACGTTTAGACAAATCGTTTTGGGCTGAGGCAATTGTGTATGCTAGCCATCTCATAAATGGATCGACTGCGATAGGAGGTAAAGCTCCAATGGAAGTTTGGTCTGGGAAAGCTACTCAAGGTCATGGTTTGCTGTGAGAATTTGGAAGCTCGGCCTACTTCAGTGCCAAAGATGGTATGATCAATCCACGAGCAAAGAAGTTTGTGTTTTTAGGAGTCAAAAGAAATATGAAAGGCTACAGGTTATGGGACCCTAAAAATAAAAAGATCGTGTTGAGTCGGCATGTCACGTTTAATGAGACTTCAGTGCTGAAGTCTACCGTCTCTCAGCAAGTGGAGAGGATGAAGACAAAGGAAGTATCACAGTGGGTGGAGGTTGATGCTACTCCACCATTTCCAATTAGTTCGGCATCAGTGAAGACTTCACCGGAGGTGACACTGGGTGGAGATCATATAACCAGTTTTGATGCTGAACAGGTTGAAGACATTGATGAGAATATCAAATTGTTTGCAGCCATTGAAACCAGGATAAAAACCACAAAAGTGGGTGAAGAAGCATGAATCTCAAGTTTGTGACCGCGACAAGCTCAAGTTGAAGGCCGTTGTTCTCCATGATGGTAGTAAAGAGGTTCATATGACTCAGCCAGGTCAGTTCGCTGCTGAAGGATTCAGTCACAGGTGCTTGAGCTTGATGGAGCTTATTTCAATGAACTACAGTTGACTTGATCCCTTGGATAAGGTACGTAGGCAGCCGTAAAGGCGCAGCCACATTGGTGATGCAACCATATAATGCTATTTGGTTCTCGAGAAGCTGATTGGAACTTCACGTAGAGGTGAAGAGTTGTGGCCGATTGGAACTTCACGTAGAGGTGGAGAGACTTTACGTAGAGGTGAAGTGTTGTGGCTAGTTGGACTTCACGTAGAGGTAAAGTATTATGATCTCGATGAACAGATGATCTTCTGGTGAGAAGACAATTAAGCTTGCATAGGAGGGGTGTGCATCCAGTTGTTGAAGCCGATGATGGTGTTAAGTGTACTCTACTCAGACTTGGTTGGACCGTAAGCTGAAGACATGTAGAGCGAAGAGAGCAAGTCAATTGGAGAGTCAGTGTTGGCTCATGATAAGTTGTTCGTGAGGTCATGAAATTGCTGAGTTGGGACACGTTCAGTGATCGGTTCGTATGATATTTCTTCTAAGGTGAAGTGATGGTAACGCATGTTGATGCATTTCGGTTGGATAGCTGAGCTGAAGTTGGAAGCTTACAATTGCTATTAGAGTTTGGTCAGAGTTGCAGGTAGCGACGACAAATTCAATTTGGATCTGGTCAGATAGTGGAAATCAATTGTACGTGCACTGTCGATTCGTTTTAAGGAACATATTTCGTCTGTTGGCCAAGCCGAGATCGTGTGTCGATTTCGTCGAGATCGTGTGTCTATTTCGTTCGGAGCGCTTAAGCCGAGATCGTGTGTCGATTTCGCCGAGATCGTGATAGACTGGAGTTCGTTGGAGTTCGGCTCAGATTTGAAAATCTTCACTGAGGTGGAGAATTGTAGGGAGAGAGAAGATAGAGAAGATGGAAGAAGGTAGCACAGAGATCGGAAGACAAAGGAGCAAGACGGCGTATTGGAGCAGGCCAGATTAGCTCCCGGTCGATTGCCCGATCGACCGGTGGAGAAGGCCGGTCGATCGGCGTGCATGACGTGCACAGGATCATCACGGTGGACCGCCCGGTCAACCGTGGCAGAGAGCGGTCGACTGACTGAAAGCAGGCTACTCTCAGTTGGGCGTGGTCGACCGGCGCGGTCAACCTGGCATGGGTTGGTCGACCGGCCGGTCGACCGATAGATGCGTTTTCTGCTTCCTTTGGGGATTCGGATTCTTTTCTGAATGAGATCGAATTCAATCTGGATTTGCTTAAATCCAGGGAATCTGTGGCTATAAATAAGGGATAGAGCCCTCATGTATTGTATCCCTAAGAATCCTTTGAAAAGTTCCCTCTGTATTAGTTTGTATTGATTGCTAAATCAATAAAATCTCTCTCTCTCTCTCTCTTGTCCGTGGACCTAGGCACGTTGCTGAATCTCGTTAAATACTGTGTTGATTGCTTTTCTCTGTTGTTCTCTGGTGTTGGTTGCTTCTCCGGCTACATCAAGTCTCCGCCTGCTTGGCGGATTTCTCAGAGAGGTTGTTGTCCCCTGCGCGCACAACAAGAAACCAGTCAAATATTCAAAAATAAACAATAAATAAAACCTCATTTCATTAGTTTTAATTAAGATGGTATCTCGCATGAGAGGTCATTATTAGACAAATTAATCATTAATTACTAACAATTGAAATCACAGCTATACCAACTCCATTCCAAGTAGCTTGCTACGATTCCCCCCCCCCCTCTCTCTCTCTCTGTGAGAGATGAGTCTCGCTTCATGTCGTCAGCAAGGTTCCTAATTGGTTACTAGCCTGCTCATATGCCTGATTGAACCTCTCTAATCTCGACACTGATTCTGCCTGACCATCCCCATAGATCCACAAAATTTCGTCTCATCTCTCATAACCCATTTGAACAGCATTCTGAAGATTATACCAAGCAATGCAACACCCATCATCCTCGATCAAACAACCACCGACTCTGATATCCATCAAATCATCATCTTCAAAATTGCATCATATCGATCCTACCAAAAAACACAAATCAAAGAAAGTCTGGCTCCCGCCTGAAACATCAAGGTTGATAAAGTAATGCTTATGGTGAGAAGCTATTCATAGCTTAATATCCGACGAGTGCGGACCAGAGAAAGTCCTGAGAAGTGGACGTTGACTGGTCGAGAATGAACTAGTTGCAATGGAGACATGTCGTCCATGAACCTTATTGGAAAGCTACAAATTGGAATATTGTGATTTTTGGATCCAAATCCAGAACATCCTATGAGACATGCTCAAGGAAGAAATCATTACCTATATTGCGATGGATCTAGGTCTGATAAGACCGATCAATCGACGGGATGTAGAGAAGTGGGCAAATTTTGCCCGCGTCAAGATTAGTATCAATATAACCAAGACCTTGAAAAATCGACTAGCTTTCCCCCACCTCGATAATGCAAATCACCAAGTCTGGGTGCTTTATAAGAAGTTACCGCGATTCTGATTCTAATGTGGAGTTATCAGACATGAAGAATCAGGATGCAAATGGCTCGCCAAAGTTGAACGCGCCTTGAAGAACCCTAAGTTGTTGGACGATGAGCGATGCAACTTGAGTATTTCCTGAATCATAGACTTGAAGATGGCAACTACAGAACTCCTCCACCCCCACATAGAGCAAAACAACCCCCCGACCACCCCACCTCCTGCAACTTCACCGGCAAACCCCCCCACCGCCACAGCACACCCCATCCACCTTCGCCATCAGACGTCTCTAAGCAAATTCCTTGCTGTCTAAGGAGACAAGAAGTCTATCTATGTACCTATGTAACAAACTAACAAATTAAAGATAGGCTGCTGTAAACTATTTAACCCACTGAACAACGAAACCTAGCAGAAACACTGGAGGCACAAAGGAAAAGAAAATTACAGGATCATGTCCATGGCTTGAAAGATGGATTGAGAACCATTTTTGAGCACAGAAGTTTTGCAGAAGGATTCATACGAAAGAACGAGCAGTCAATAATCTTTCCTGCTAGAGGATTGACATGAAAAGCTGTGTAGCCGATGCCATGCTCTTCCAATGCAAGCCGCACTGAAACATTTAATTATTGTCCAATGCTTCCAGAATCACTACATCATAATGTAGAATCAAAATAAAGAGAAGGGAGAGAGTGTCTATACTCCAGAGATCAGTATCCAACTCTTCTTCAATTGTGCGTCGAGGTTGCACCTAAGAAGAATAAGAAGTCAGAGACGGGTATATAACTGCTAATGGGTGTCACTGCGTATTTGCATCCAAAGTTCAGCAATAGGTACACTTTTATGTGCACGTGTAATGAAAACTTCAGTTGTTGACATGGATGGATTCATGTGGGCTAGAGGGCATTAATGGGACATGTTCGCAAGTTTGCGCATATCTTTGTGTCTGCCTCTGTGTGTGTACGTTGCGGGTTCCGTGTGTGCGTGAATTTGTGTGTCAATGCATGGACGTGCATGTGTGTTGTGTGGTGAGGTGCATGCATGCGCATGTCAGTGTGTTTGTGCGCACATGTTTTTTTTTTTTTTTTTTTTTTTGGGTTTTGTGTGTGGAGGTCTTGTTGGGGTAACTGACCTTCCTGAAATTTTAAAAAAAAAGGTTCTAATTTCATTAAACCCATTGTATTTTGATAACAACTTGCTTGGATGATAAAATAAACTGGAATAAACTTATGGCGAAAGCCCTTGGCGATAATGCTACCTGATTTTCTTACAAAATTTAGAGACAGGTCTCGTGAATAGAAGCATATGTGAGTGCTCAGGAAGCACATCTTAAAAAAAAAATAAAAAATTGGTTACAAGGGAAGAAAAGGAGAGAAGAGAAAGACTATCAACTGCTAGTGGGAAGAGTGTGTAAGGACACCATTCCAAAAGACTGGCTTTTTATGTGGAGCTGTCGAAATCTTTATATACCCAAGACCGTCCCCATGTCTAGCCGATATAGGACAATTTGTTCGACATCCAACTGAATAATCCACCTCAATAAAAGAGTCTCCATGTAAGCTCATCTTTCTTCAAACCTGAAAGAACATATGCTCCATCAAGATTCTCTTTATTGCAATGGGTCCACACGCCTTATGTGAAAAACAAATTCCAGCTCCTCTTCACCGCATGGGAGATCAGCATCCTTAGTGGAACAAGATTCTGCTGCCAAATTCTCGAGAGCCCAAGTAGCTTCACAGGGACTTTATTGCGCCTTTTGCGCCCCCATGACTAAGTTTGGGGTATGGCTCTGGTACCACTTGTTGGAAATTCAAACAGAAGTCTACGTGCAAATACCAGAGTTTGCTACAGAGTAGTCACGAACACAGAAAGAACAAACTAAAGAGAAAAACACAGATTTAACGAGGTTCAGCAGTTGCTTATGCCCTCAGGGCAGAAGAGGAGAGAAATCTTATTAATCAATCAATTCAGGTTACAAATACTGGAGATAATACCCATCTTTATATAGCCAGAGAATCCATGAAGAAAAACCAACAGATCCAAATTCGGATTATAAACGAATCAAGAATCACAATAGGAAACAGCCCAGAAACAAGGTGCGATCGACCGCTGGCTGTACAGGCTCAACATTGCACTATGGTCGGTTGATTGGGTGGTTGACAGCTAGTTGTCAGAGCCAAAACACTCTTCTAATCAGTCGAATTGGTTGTCGACCGAGTGTCTTCTTTTGCCGCTACTTCCTCTAGGCGGTCGACTGTTACTGTTCCTTTATTCTCTTGTTCACTTTTATGCATGGTCGGTTGATTGGGCGATCGATTAGACCACTATCTTTGATCGTGTTCTGATCTTCAATCTGTCTTGGGCACGCATCGACCTCAAAACTCTGTGCAATCTTTTCCAATAAGTTTGATAATTTGGAGAAGAAGAAGTTTTAGTATGTATATTCATCAAGCAATTACAGCAATTATATCAATATATATATATATATATATATATATATATATATATATATATTATATATATATATATATATATATATATATATATATATATATATATATATATAAAAGAGAAAGTAGATAGACACGAAAACGATTAGTAAGATAAGATAAGATAAGAGTATCTAAAAAACCATCAGATTTTGTCTTGATTTTTTATATCCATTTGCAGCTTATCGGATTTGCACCAGGCGGCATGGGAATAATGTCTCGGGTATTTGTACGTTGGAACGCAGCTAGTTCCTCATTCATTGCATGTTGCCATTCTAGAGATTTGACAGCCTAAGAATATAACTTAGGTTCATGTAGAGAGTTAATAATAAAGACAAATGCTAAAAACTTAAGAGAACATGTGATAGCAGAAGTGCAATATCGAGCAGGAGGGTGATGGTTTTGTGGAGGATTTCTATGAGGAAGAGGCTGATCACCCAGTGAAACTAGAGCAAGCATAAGCAGCATATTAGTAGTAATATCATTCATAGATAAGAAAAAGACTCATTGAGCCGAAAAATTGGTGAGATAGACAATGTATAAGTGGGTGGAGAAAGTGTGTATACATGAACAGGTTGAGTGGAAGATTCTGCGGATATGCTAGTGTCAAGAAATGAGAGATCCTCTTTAGAAGAAGAATGATAGTAAGGAACTTTTTAAAAAAATAATAAATGTCGAGCAATGGAAATATGTTTGGTTATAAGGTCATAACACCGATATCTTTTAAAAGCATAGCTATATCCAAAAAAATATATTTACTAGTTTTGAAGGACAGCTTATCTCATTCCTGAGAAGGAAGAAGAACAAAACAGACACACTCAAAAGTACAAAGAAGAGAGTAATCAAAAGAATGACCATGCAGATGAGTGTATGGAGAAAGAGCAGCAATAACAGAAGATGGAGTGTTATTAATGAGAAGAGCTGCAGTAAAACAGCTTCTGCCCAATAACATTTTAGAACTGATGTAGAAAGCAGCAGTGATCTCATAACCCCAAGAATATGTCAATATTTATGCTCGGTAACTCAATTTGTTGATGTATGTATGGACAAGATTGTTGAGAAATGGTGCCATGAGATTTTAACAAGCAAGTCATGGAGGATGAAAGATATTCTCTAGCTCCATCAGATCAGAAAATTTTTAAACATTTGTGAAATTGAGTATAAATCATGTTTGTGAAATCAGTATAGATTTGCAATAGTTCAGATTATTTTGCATGAGATGAACACATGTGTATCGAGAGCAGTCATCAACAAAATAAACATAATAGTTGTAACCTGAAAGAGAGGAGATAGGACTTAGTCCCCAAATATCAGAGTGGACTAAATCAAAGTTTCTAAAACCATATAATTGTTAGAGCCAAAAGGTACAATAACTTTTTTTTAGCAAAATGACAACCTTTACAATTATTTGAGCTAGAAAATTGAAATTTTCCTAATATTCTAGAATCAGACAGAGTTTTTAACCTAGAGATTGATAAAAATCCCACTGACGCTGCCATAAATAGAAGGTGACAAGAGACTCACTGCAGGATGTGGTGATGAAGGAAGATGAAGAGCTCCAACTGATATAAGCCTTTGACCTTACGTCCTGTCCCAATTATTCGTCCGGTGTGATCCTGAACAATATACGAAGTGAATGTAAATAAGACACTGCAATTATAATCGGTGAGTTTGCCAACAGATAGTAATTTCATGGTAAGTTTAGAAATGCAAAAGACCGAAGCTAAGCTGAGTCTACCTAACGGATTAGAAGTGGGAGTAATGTTAACAAACTGAGTGACTACAAGAGATGAACCGTTAGCAGTGTATATATGGTAGAATCAAAAAAAGAAAATAGTTTGTAAGGACAGAATGATCAAAGGTCATATGGTGAGTGGCACCTGAGTCAAATATCCAGGGAGTAGAATCTCCAGAGGTGGCTGACATGATAGTGAAATCAGAAGTCAAAGACACTCCAGTGATACCAAGAGTTTAAGTAAGATATGAGCCAATCTGTGAGAGTTGATCAGATGATAGAGAGCTGACGGATAATTGTGGAGCTCGTGCATAAGCAACAACTGAGGACCTTGGGAACTGATGAATCATATGGCTTTTCTCGTTTACAGCAGGTAGAAATCAAATGGCTGAATTGTTTGCAATACTTACATTGAATTTGCTGAGTTGAGGAGCCATGAGGTTGTTGCGCTCGGCTCATTTGCCCACGAAAAGATGGCCTATGGAAAGGTGGCACACGAGAAGTAGGAGGATGATACGGTGCTGTAAGAGTTGTGGGTGAGGATTCTGACTGAGCTAGAGCAAATAATGATGACATCATCCGGAGATGTGCCTCCTTAGATGTGAACTCAGGCACTGCTTCAGTGAGGCTGGATAACAGATGGTGATGAAGAATACTGCTACGAAGTGCCTCAAATTCTGGACAAAATCATATGGCAAAGTGGAATTGATTCTGAGGATCTCTCTGCTTCTGGAACTTGAAAGCAAAGACAGACATGGAATCTAAAAAGAGAACAAAGCTACACTGGTATGTACGAACATATGACTTAGGGCTAACCACTGCTCTCTAGATGAGGTTGAAAGGTTAATGATAGATGAATGGGAATGGAGACCGATCGCATAATATATGCCATGATTTGTTCATCAGTGTGAACCCACAGATCCTTGTTTCCTTGAAAAATTGAGCGTGTAATAATTCTTATTGATTGCAAAGAAAATTACAATAGATCACAATTCAATTACAAAAAAGAGGAGAGTTTGAGTGGATCTCTTCTTTGTATAAAATTGGGTTCTTCATGTGGCGATGGAGAGTGAATCTTATTCTCCGTTGATCGGTAGAATGAAAATCTTCTATTGGATCATCTTGAGGATGCTCTCTTAGAGCTTGAAATAACTCTACTTGAATACAACAAGCTTTGGAGTTCTCCTCTTAAAGAAAACTTCTCTCTCTCTCTCTCTCTCTCTCTCTCTCTCTCTCTCTCTCTCTCTCTCTCTCTATCTTTTTTGGATGCGGAAAGTTTTTGAACTTTTAGGTTGCTAGTCTTCTCTTCCTTTTTAGTTCAGAATAAAAAAAATTCCTTCCCTCATAGCTTTCATAGCTATCTATAGGGGATTCAGGGGTAGAATTATCCCCTAGAATTCCTCTATAATGGGTATTAACTCCCCACATTATGTGGGTGTTAATTAACCCAGTAATGAGGGTCATTTACAACAAAATGCAGGTCTAGCATTGGACGTGGACCTCGCTCTGTTGTTAGATGCGGAGCTCACAACCTCGCTTTTGAGAGGAAAGACAGCGCTGCTCAGGCTCGCATTGAAGTTGAAATGCGATGCTACTCAGGCTCGCTTTGAACTTAAAACGTGACGCTACTTAGGATCACATTGAATTTGAAATGCAGAGCTGCTCGGCTCGCGTGAGTGTTGCGTCTAGTGTTGAAGGCGACCCTCACATTGTCTTCATGATGAGGTCCGCGTCCATCTGATTTGAGACTCATGTCTGAGTTAAGGGTGACCCTCGCGTTTGTAGAGGTCCGCGTTAAAGGTTTTGTCCTTAGTGATTTTTAGACAGCGTACTCCAAAGTTTTCAAATCACGTAGTTGACTGGGAAGGATTTGAAATAATTTGGCCTTCATTTTGATTTGGGACTTGGGGATTTGAGGGCAATCTTTCAAAGTACTTGAAGCTTGATCCTGTCTGTATCTAGTCTTTGTGAGTGTACTGTTGAACTGCTTGAAGTTTCCAATGATGATCTTTGTAAGTATCTAGATACACAACCTAGAACTTATCTGAGATCTGATTTGATTGTCGGTGTACTATTCAACCGATAGAGTTATCGATTGCCTTTGCTAGTATACTGTTGAACTGATTGCAGAAGAAGAGACATATCTCTGTATTGGTGAGAGAGAAAGCGTCTCTCATTGATGATAGCTCCATCTTATTTTGTCTTCTTTTGTAACACTCCATCTTATTGAATAAAAGAATATTTGTATGACTTTTACCATTTTGATATGAATAATAAAAGTGATTATTTTGCCTTTGTCTCGCCTTGTTTTCTCTTTGTGTTTGAAAATCAGACGGACTAGAGCGATTGTTTGTGATTGCCAGAGGTAACAGTTAACTTAGCAATTGTTAGATAACTCCGCTGGGAGAGTTTGAAATCGGGGAGATTACTGCAGAAGTGTGATATTAACATGACGGGGACTTGTTTTGCGTGCTAGAGGTACTAATTAACTTAACACTAGAGTGGTATTATTTTAAACAGAGATAATTTCCCAGTGGAAAAATTGAAATGACTAATGTTAGAGGTGTAATGTTAACTAACAGTGACATGTGCCAGAGGTGTGATATTAACTTAGCATTGAAGAGGTGTACTATTAACCATAGAAATCATTTCTATCAAGAAAATCGAGAAGATTTACTGTCAAATGTGTGATATTAACTTAACTGTGAGCTGAGTGCTAGAGGTGTGATATTAACTTAGTACTGAAAACTCTCATTTTAACTAAAAAAATCAAGAAAACAACTATCATAGGTGTGATATTAACTTACCAGTGAGCTAAGTGCTAGAGGCGTGATATTAACTTAGCATTGAAAGTCTCATTTTTACTAGAAAAATCAAGGAGATAACTATTATAGGTGTAATGTTAACTTAATAGGGATGTGAATTTTGCGATTTGAGCAAATTGATTTGTTGGAGGTGTAATATTAACATGACAGGGATTTATATTACGGTTGGAGCAATTTTGGTAGATTCATCATTCTATTGAAGAGAATTGACAAGTTGAAATTTTATCCGCTGGGAATGTATTGAGGTTTTACTGCCAGAGGTTTTAATATTAATAGCATTAAAGAGAGGTTGTATCAACCTCAATATTCTATTCTGCTAGGGAAATTAAAAGGGAACACTGTTAGAGGTGTGATATTAACTTAACAGTGAGATATACCAGTGTGATATTAACTTGGCATTGAAGATTTTGCGATTTGAGCAAAACTTATGAACCTATTATTTCGTTGAAGAACATAACAATTAAAAAATGGATCTACAGGGGATATATTGGAGTTTTTACCATTATAGGTATATTGTTAACATAACGGGTTCCATCTACAATCATTTCATTGGGAAAATAAGTGCAGCTTTTTGTGGTCCTTATCATTCCATAGAAGGGAATTGATAAGGGATTTTGGTGGGGATGGTGGGAATGACTCATTTGGGATTTCTAGCAAATCCTCAGTTATCAATGCATTTGGTTTACCTTTACCAACTACCGTTGGAGTTGGGCTAGCCATGCTATTCTTCTCAGTATAATGAGTTGTCAAAAAATTCTATCGGACTTAGAAGTAAATATTTTTCTCTATATTTTAGCCGTCAGAGGCATTAGATTATTGTATCACTTAAAGTAAACAGAGTTTTCTGTGTTCTTAATTTCAGAGGTAACTTCTATAATTTTGCTAGGGATTAAGAAAGTAAATATAAACTCCTTGGAGATTTTATTCAGAGATTAACATTCCTAGTGGAATCCTCCCTGATCCTCATTCGATCTCCAAACTTTGATGTGAATGTGGAAACACTGCAAAGATATGTCACGAGCCTTTTTCAATGAGTTTGGCTTGATAAGCCGTCAGATTAACTCATTTAATCCACCATGGAAGTTAATTGATCACCACATCTTGATATGAATATGGAAATACTGGAAAGACTCTGTAAAGATGCGTCATTGACCTTCTTCCATAAGTTTAGCATGATGAGCTATCAAATAAACTTGTTCAAACAGCTCATCTGACTATTTAGATGCTTTGTCGTTGTACTGAGCTTCGATCGATCAAATAGGAGAAGGGAGATATGCTACCATTACATTTGAAAAAGTCAAACTAGATAAGCCATCCTTCTGGATCAAGATGAAAGATCAGGAAGAAGAGTGCTTAAAACTGTGGCGTAGGCATGCTTGACTTCAAAATATGACCTATTCTTTTAAATTGAAGGTGGCTGCAGGTCTATATACTAGAGAAGAGTGACAAGGCTAAAAACTGACATTTTGCCTTTGTCTTTTCTCCAATATTTATATCATGCATCATAATGTCACCAATGTTTGCTCAGTCGGCATCGATTGACCATGATGTGATCCATTGAATGAGAAGGTGCTTCTTTGGTGCTCTCCCAAGCATCTTGGATATCAAACCCTAATCTATCTGACTGATCAAGGTGTAGCTTCGATCAGAAGTGTAGTGCTAACTTGATTATAAGAAGAGTGATAAGCTAAAATCAGAGTTTCTAGCTTTTGTCATTTCTTTGATATTGACATCATGCATCATAATATCACCAATGTACGGTCGGCTGGGCGTCGATTGATCATGATATGATCCATTGAATAAGGAGCTGCTTCTTTGGCGCTCTCTCAAGCATCTAGGATATCAAACCCTAATCTATCTGACTAGTCAGGGTGGAGCTTTGATCAGAGGTCTAATATTAACTTGATCATAAGCAAAGTGACAAGGCTAGAACTGAAGTTTCTAGTTTTGTTATTTCTTTGATATTGACATCATGCATCATAATGTCATCAATATTTGGTCGGCTCAGCGTCGATCGACCGTGAATGAGGAGGTGCTTCATTGGCGCGCTCCTAAGCATTTTGAATCTCAAATCCTAATCCATCTGATTGATCAGGGTGAAGCTTCGATCAGAGATGTGGTGTTGAATATTGTAACACCCCACCTCGTCGGTACAGAGACTCTACAGCGACGTATATATGCTGGGTGAAAATGCTCTTACATATATATGTTAGGCATCTGTACATGCAAGAATTAGAGTACGAAAGTACGTAACACATATACATTCCAACATAAGGAGCACAACTTACAAAGTTATCACAGAGCGTAATATAATATTACAAGTATATTACATCACTGCTAAGTATAAAAGGAAGATTTACAACATGTATAATGCAAAAGATGTTCATGAGCTGAGAGGGAATCCTGCGAGCTAATAGGAAGAGTCAGGAATAGAAGGAGCTGAGATTAGTCAGCCTACTCTGAGAGGTAAGCTTGATCTTCGGCGGAGGGCTCCACTTCTATCCAAACTTTAGAATCTGAACATGCAAGTCCCGAGGAGTCAGAAAATTCTCCAACGAGTGGTCAGATGAGTGCCAAGTGGTGTGCAGAAATAAGCACATGTGTATCAATAAATTCAAATTAGAAAGCATCTATCAAAAGTTGTTTCATGAGTACAGACATAATAAACATGCAATGAGGGCATAAAATTGATAAAATGGATTAAATATGAATAAATCATATGTTACTGTTCTTGATATTTATTATTATTATTGCTCGTCCTACACATATGTCTAAGTATAGCGTCCGAGCACACATACATCCACATCTGAGTAAACCGAGGTTGTAATTGGAAACTAACGGGGGTATCAATGAATAATGTTTGTAGGGGGTCCCGTACATACCTGGGACCACGAACCAGGATTGTTCCATTGCTGACGAGCAGAACGACCACGAGGCATTCTGGAGGGTCTTATAGGGTGCTCTTTCAGGATGGTACCAAGAGATAGGGAGCCAGCACTCCTCTCAGTCACCTGGAGGCCCTCAGGTCGAACTGAAAGATTTAGTTGCACAACATACCTAATATCACTGCAAACACGAACACATATTGATATCCGTAAGTTTCTCCCGACCCGAAGTAAGTTGTTCTATTTATGATTTATTTGGTAATTATCAGTTTACAGGAATGTGCAGGAGCATATCAGGAGTATTAGGTGTAATGAGTACTGTTAGATGATCAGGTTAACATTCCCATAAGTGATAATTATAAGTCAAGTATATCATGTTAGATGGCAGGTGATATCAAGCAGGTGTCAGGTGATTGCTTGGTAAGGGTTAACACGTCAAGTGAGAGTATGTCAAGCGATAACAGATATCAACCGTAATGTAGAAAGTTTGCAAGCAAGCGAACATTCAAGCGGAGATAAGAGAGTTGGAGGCACGGATAGCGAATAGTGTTTAATCTCTAAATTGCTTGGTGGATCTATCGAGATGACTCGGCTTAAAATGCGAGTTTAAAATTAGGTAGAGTTTCTCCTTGACGAGTCTGGTGATAAAGCGCTGAGCCTAAGTATGTCTACCAGGCGGAGCATGAGAGACCTGATGGTCTAAGCATGCTCCTCTTTTGAGGAAGTGGGCGAGAGCACGAAGGTTAAAGTATGTCCGGGTCTAAGCGTACTCTCGTAGCTACCATGAAATCTATAAGGGTGCATGGCCTAACACCTATTGGGTAGCCATCCCGAGATTGAGCAGAAATTCAAAGTCTGTACAAGGGTACTTGCACTGTTAGTGCCACACATGCATAAGTATAATGTCATCAACACTATTATAAGCAATACAATACATCAGTCTAATACAAGTTATTGTAGGATCACCTAGAGGGGGGGTGAATAGGTGATGGCTAATCTAATGGTCACTTAATGCCAAATAATGCGGAAGTAAAAACTATTATGACCTAAACTAACTATTTAAACTAAACACCACGTATAACACAAGAGTGTTGCCGAATTCCGCGTGAAGGGCTCAGGACAAACTCCTTTAGATTCCCCTAGATAAGGGTTGAGGTGCCGCGTTGGCTCTCTTGGTTAAATACAAGTGTTAGCAAACAACCCAAGCATGTATATCAATTAAGCACAAATGTATATCATGCATATAAAGATAAAGACAAGAAAGTATGCAAGATATAAACAAATAGACAAAGAGAGAGTGAGCAATCGCAAACACAAGGGATTTGTTTCGAGGTTCGAGCACACTTGCTCTACATCCCCGCCTTCGACACACGAAGGATTTCCATTATAATCGATCCCACCGGATCACTCGGTGCCGCAACACCTACAACTCTCGGGCTCTCTAGCCCGTACACACTGCAAGCCCCACAAGCTTGCCGAGGCCGCACCTCAAACAACAAGTTCGCACCCGAACTCAAAAACACCGCGGACACACACGTCCGCCTCCTCAAAGAACAAAGAAGAAGTTTTTGGTGATCACAACACTTTGATCACCTAAAAACAATCTCACTACAACACTCCTATAGGATGAATAGTAATGGATAGCTCAAGTGTATGTGTGAGAAAACAAGGAAAGAGATGGTGGAGGAAAACTCAAGAAATCTCTTTTTAAACACTCTTGATAAACTCTCCTTTTAATTAGAAGTATTGGCTCTAAATTTTGTGGAGAAAAACCTCTTAAAAGAATAGGAAAAACTGGCACAAAAACTCTCTTAAAATCTTAATCAAAACAGTCCCCAAATGCTCCATTTTATAGAGTCTGAAAAACTAGCCGTTGGGGTCTGTCAGGCCTGTTGGTCGACCGTCCGGCCGACCAGCCAACGGTCATATTTCAGACCGTTTAAGCCATCGGTCGACCAAGCCAGGATATAGAGAGCAAGTCTCTCTGTCCGGTCCACCGGCCGGGGCCTTTCCAGAGAGCAGAGCTCTCTGGACGGTCGACCGGGTCAGTCGGCGGGCCATCCTGCAGAACTGGCGTACACGTCTGTGCACGTCGGTCGACCGGCTATTGCCAGATCAGAAAACTGGGATAAAAATCTTGGTCTTTTTGTTTGAAATAAAACTCCATAAAATCATAAAAAATCTACAAAAATAAGTTCAATATAATACTTTAATTAATCAAACATGCTTGCACAAAATCAAGACATGTTACAAACAATTTGAACTATTTTTGTAACTTAGAAATTTGGCTCAAAATAAAAACGGTATTTTCCAAAACTTGATTTTTCTAAAACTTGTTTTTTCAAAACATCTCTAAATACAAAAATAAGATATTTAAACAACTTTGAAAGCATAGAGTGTATGGATATGATCCACTACACAAACATGGTGAAATATCTATGTTTTTGACTTTAAACTTTAAACATGATTTTTATAGTCTTTATCCAAAACCATGTTTTTCTAAAGGAAAACTCTTTTATGAAAGCATTCTAAATCAAGAGTGTGTGAGTGTAATATGATACTTGAGCAATCCACCAACTACTCTATCCTTTACATTTTATCTAAAACAAAATCTTATAAAAACAAACTTAGACACAAGTCTTCATCTTCTTGAAGTCTTCACTTGAAGCCTTCTCATCTTCTTGACTTGGTCCAAACACGATCCAATGGCTCTTAGATCAAATCTAGACAGAAGTCTTCATCTTCTTGAAGTCTTCACTTGAAGCCTTCTCATCTTCTTGATTTGGTCCAAACACGATCCAATGGCTCTTGGATCAAACCGTGCTAGCTCCAAAATTTGACTTTAAATCCTTTGTTGAAGTTATGCACCTACTAAGATCTTGATCATAAATCTGTCACTAATTAAACACAAGATCATTAGTACTATAACTACATGAGTTGTTCATCATCAAAACTAGAGCGATGGGCCTTCGGGCCAATAATCTCCCCCTTTTTGATGATGACAAAACTCATGAAGTTATATATGCATGGATTAAAGTAAAGCTTCAAAGAAGCTCCCCCTTAACTCATGCATCACAAATAAACAAAATAAGAATGCAATGAGGCACATAAACATGTATGCAAATGTAGGAGTAAACATGCTAATCAAGCATAAAACAAAATCACAAAATCTTTTTCTCCTATTTGCAAAACAAAACATATATGCATAAACACAAATACTACTCCCCCTTAAGCAAGGAAAACAAATACTTCTCCCCCTTAAGCAAGGAAAACATGCATATATCTCAAATACTTCTTCCCCTTTTTGTCAATCATCAACAAAGGGGTTAAAGTAAAATCAAAATCATCAAAATTTTTCTCCCCCTTTTTGTCCGAAACAAGAAACCAATGAAGGGGTAAACACAAATCAATGAATATGGATTATATGCGATATACATTCATGAAGAGGAAGACGGTAAAGTAACTTCCCTGCACATATACATTACATGAAAGAGGGATGACAAGCCCTAATTCACATAATGTATAATATGTAATGCATAAGAGGAGATGTGAAGCTCCCCCTACACACGTGTACCACATAAAGAAGAGTTGTCAAGCTCTTCAATATACAATACACTCAACATGAATCTATATGTAGAAGAGATGTTAAGCTCTCCTTGCATATAGGCAATATAACTCAAAAATCTTTTGATTTTTCTTATAAAACAAAATTTTGAATTTTTTCAATAAAACAAATCTTGAGAATTTTTCTTAAAATTTTTATTTTCTTTTCATAAACAACTTTGTGCTTTAAACATGTAAAACAATTTTAACTCAAGCACAAATAAGTCATATATATGTATGAAAAATGAGTATACCAATTGAAATTGATACATACATATATAGAAAACAAAATATGAGTATATACAAAAATAGAGTCAAATTGATACCAATTGAAACGATTCAATGATACCAATTGAAACAATAATAGGATCATGTGTATATCTCATAAAATATTGAAGAATAAATAACTAGTTAAATTAATTTTGAAAAACTAGTTAAAGATCCTTCAAAAACATGAAACCAAATCATATGTATTTCATGAATCATACCAAATACACAAAAATTGACACTCAAAATCGATGAAGCTCAAAAACATGTTCATGAAACAAGGTCATGACAAAACAAATGAAGTATGAGTGTACAAGAATCATGTATATAGCATTTTCATGAAAATAGTCATTAAGGCTCAAAATGATCAAAACAAATTATTCATTTTATTTTATCAAACAAAACATGAGAATTTATTTTTCATTAAAAAACAGTAAACTGCTAGGTATATGTATGATTTATCTAAATCTAACAATATGCATACATATCCCAAATATAAAAGAGTCTATTAAGGGTATTTGCATGAAGGAAAGAGACTCACGGGTATACATGTATATTTATTAGATTTGAATAAAAATGCATATACATGAAGTAAAACATGAAAATTGGCAAAGCAAGTGTAAATGAGGAAATCATCAAAACTAGGTTATACATGTGCATATAGTGGGTACAAATGAGCATGAAGTGCAAACATATATGAATCAATTTGTTCTCACTATTTGTACATGTATAAATCCAAGTTTTAATAAAAACTACATTTAAACTAGTATTTACCACATGAAGCACAAAAACATGAACATGCTATATGATGTCAAAAATGAATAAGCATGTAATTAAACAAAGAGTTTAGAAATAGTTACCAACTAAGGAACTATGTTCCAAAACTCCAAACATGGTGGTTGACCCACCAAACTCCTTGATAGCGATGCATCTATATATGTGTCCATCAAGTCCATGTGCATCCACCATCAAGGCACCATCTCTCTCACGTCGTGTGAGAGCCCTCACCTACATCAAAAACACAAGGTGGGAATTTTGGTATCTATTTTCTTTTGGGTCCTTGGGGGTTAGTCTTGTAAGGACCCCAAACACTTTTCTTAGCAAAATTTAAAACATTTACTTATCATAACAAAATTTTGCTAAATAGCCTTTGCGGCCACAATGTGTATACTTGTACACCTTAGAATGCTTATGTGTGTGAGTGTGATCATGACGTGCAACATAAGCATATGCATGATGAGGATGATGTGCATGAACATGTGGAGTTTGTTTCTTTGAAAACAAAGACTCCAATCAAGAATGGTTGAATGCACATGAGCTCAAAGTGGAGCTCAAACAATTTATTTTATTTTTCAAAAGATTAATCTCATTTTCATTAATAGTAGCATGTAAAGCATGATGAGAATCATTTTTCTTATTCTTTTTCGAAACAAAATCCTTTTTTTCTTCACAAATTTTTCTTTTCAAAGAGTTGTTTTCTTGAAAAGCAATTTCTTTTCGTTTCTCCACCAAGATAATTTCATTTTTCAAATTTGTGTTTCCTTCACAAAGATCATTCAATTTTGAAAATAAGGAAACATTCTCATTTTTCAAAGTTTCATTTTCTTTTTCAATGCATGCAACCTTATTTTCTAATGAATCTTTTTCATTAAGCATGCAATCAAATTTCTTTTTCAAATTTTTATTTTCTTTCTTAATCATGTCATATTTTTCAAGGAGTAGTTGACAAAATGAAGTAAGCTTATCATATGACATGTCATTTTCATCTACCTCGGATTCGGTAGTTACCTCAAGGGGTTATCCCCTTGGATCATATAGCACAAGTTGGAGGTGTTGCTTCCAACGTTCGAATCGCTCCTGGCATAATATAGATCTTTTTCGCCAAGGAAGGTGATGATGTTCCAAGCTACAAAAGCCGAATTAATATTAGAAATCCTAGATAAATAAACATCATCTAGGGTACTCTTCAAAGCATAAAGGGCTTTTGCATTAGCCTCAAGATTCTTACCATTTAAACAATAATCATTAGTGATGGCAAGGTAAACATGAATGCCTAGGGCCTTGAGGTACAAAGACATCTTAACCTTCCAAATTTGGATGTTAAGAATGTCAAAGGTGGGTGGTGACATGAAATCCATAGTGTGTGTACAAATATTGTGATTAGCCTAAAAATAAGGATCTTTAACTCTAGGTTGTTAGACCTAAAATCAGAGCACTTGGCTCTGATACCAATTGTAGGATCACCTAGAGGAGGGATGAATAGGTGATGGCTAATCTAATGGTCACTTAATGCCAAATAATGCGGAAGTAAAAACTATTATGACCTAAACAAACTATTTAAACTAAACACCACGTATAACACAAGAGTGTTGCCGAATTCCCCGTGAAGGGCTCTGGACAAACTCCTTTAGATTCTCCTAGATAAGGGTTGAGGTGTCGCGTTAGCTCTCTTGGTTAAATACAAGTGTTAGCAAACAACTCAAGCATGTATATCAATTAAGCAAAAAAGTATATCATGCATATAAAGATAAAGACAAGAAAGTATGCAAGATATAAACAAAGAGACAAAGAGAGAGAGTGAGCAATCGCAAACACAAGGGATTTATTTCGAGGTTCGAGCACACTTGCTCTACATCTCCGCCTTCGACACACGAAGGATTTCCACTATAATCGATCCCACCGGATCACTCGGTGCCGCAACACCTACAACTCTCGGACTCTCTAGCCCGTACACACCGCAAGCCCCACAAGCTTGCCGAGGCCGCACTCAAACAACAAGTTCGCACTCAAACTCGAAAACACCGCGGACACACACGTCCGCCTCCTCAAAGAACAAAGAAGAAGTCTTTGGTGATCACAACACTTTGATCACCTAAAAAACAATCTCACTATAACACTCCTATAGGATGAATAGCAATGGATAGCTCAAGTGTATGTGTGAGAAAACAGGGAAAGAGATGGTGGAGGAAAACTCAAGAAATCTCTTTTTAAACACTCTTGATAAACGCTCCTTTTAATTGGAAGTATTGGCTCTAAATTTTG
The DNA here is from genome assembly GCA_038442645.1 of Agave tequilana. Lineage (NCBI taxonomy): Eukaryota > Viridiplantae > Streptophyta > Magnoliopsida > Asparagales > Asparagaceae > Agave > Agave tequilana. The sequence continues at coordinate 43,213 of JAVJIF010005546.1, forward strand.
TGGAAAAAAACCTCTTAAAAGAATAGAAAAAACTAGCACAAAAACTCTCCTAAAATTTTAATCAAAACAGTCCCTAAATGCCCCATTTTATAGAGTCTGAAAAACTAGTCGTTGGGGTCTGTCAGGCCTGTCGGTCGACCGTCCGGCCAACCGGCCAACGGTCATATTTCAGACGTTTGAGCCATCGGTCGACCGGTCGGTCGACCGAGCCAGGATACAGAGAGCAAGTCTCTCTGTCCGGTCGACCGCTCGGTCCGCCGGGGCCTTTCTAGAGAGCAGAGCTCTCTGGACGGTCGACCGGGTCGGTCGGCCGGCCATCTTGCAGAACTGGCGTGCACGTCTATGAATGTCGGTCGACCGGGTCGGTCGACCAACTATTGTCAGATCAGAAAACTGGGATAAAAATCTTGGTCTTTTTGTTTGAAATAAAACTCCCATAAAATCATAAAAAATCTATAAAAATAAGTTCAATATAATACTTTAATTAATCAAACATGCTTGCACAAAATCAAGACATGTTACAAACAATTTGAACTATTTTGTAACTTGAAAATTTTGGCTCAAAATAAAAACGGTATTTTCCAAAACTTGATTTTTCTAAAACTTGTTTTTCAAAACATCTCTAAATACAAAAACAAAATATTTAAACAACTTTTAAAGCATAGAGTGTATGGATATGATCCACTACACAAACATGGTGAAATATCTATGTTTTTGACTTTAAGCTTTAAACATGATTTTTATAGTCTTTATCCAAAACCATGTTTTTCTAAAGGAAAACTCTTTTATGAAAGCATTCTAAATCAAGAGTGTGTGAGTGTAATATGATACTTGAGCAATCCACCAACTACTCTATCCTTTACATTTTATCTAAAACAAAATCTTATAAAAACAAACCTAAACATAAGTCTTCATCTTCTTGAAGTCTTCACTTGAAGCCTTCTCATCTTCTTGACTTGGTCCAAACATGATCCAATGGCTCTTGGATCAAACCTAGACACAAGTCTTCATCTTCTTAAAGTCTTCACTTGAAGCCTTCTCATCTTCTTGACTTGGTCCAAACACGATCCAATGGCTCTTGAATCAAACCGTGCTAGCTCCAAAACTTGACTTTAAATTCTTTGTTGAAGCTATGCACCTACTAAGATCTTGATCATAAATCTGTCACTAATTAAACACAAGATCATTAGTACTATAACTACATGAGTTGATCATCATTAAAACTAGAGCGATGGGCCTTGTTGAAGCTATGCACCTACTAAGATCTTGATGGGCGCTCGATATGATGAATTATCAGTAGCAGTAGAAACACAAACTAAAGGGGAGATTAATAATACAAGAAGCTCAAAGACATGAGGAGCAACATCATACCTATTATCCTTCCTCATTATATGTATCTCCACTTTCTACTTTCTTTCCCTTCATTCTCACTTGTTTGCAAAGAGGAGATATATAAAGAGAGGTGTGAGGTTGGCCTGTGCCCTGCGGGAACATAAATGCATAGTCTCACTTGTTTGCAAGTCATCTACCGCCAACGGGGCCCAAACTTTGCCGTGTAGACTACTCAACAAGTCGAGAGTCAAGAGCCTGAAAACACAAGGCTCAAATTAAATCTTGCCGTGAATCGTGATGGAGGAGCAAAAGACAGGCTTAATTCCTTGGCTTTTAGGTGATAATGATGAAATTAAGCATGTCTTTTGCTCCAGAAAAGTGACGCGATTGGCCACACTCATAGAACATAGTTTATTATAACTTTTCATTAAAAGGCTGAAATAATTTTTAATTAATATAAAATTACAAATTTTGTCTTCCATACTGATTAATGCACACATCCGTTAATTAATAGACACACTCATTAATTAATACATAATTTTATTTTATAAGTTCTGAGCCTTGTGCGTAAAGTTTAGACTGTGATGAGAGCCCTACAATGACTGAGTTAGCAACCAACACATATTTAGTGCTATGGATGACTGACAATAACAATTGAAGATAGTTCTGAGTCTAAAATTCAATTTTTTTTCAAATCAACCAATTGTACATTCATAATTTACTTGAATAGTACACTGATGAGTAAGTAAGAGAAATTAAAAAAAAGAACAAGGAAAAACATTAGTACAGTTGGTTTTCTCAGTCTATCTATTTTTTTCTATAGTACTCTTTACTTTATACACAAATCTTTTATCATTTTTTTCTTTTTCTCGTCTAGTTGAATGATCTGCTCAATATATGTCACTTCTAACTGTTGATTTTCTTCACTACACCATTGAAAAAACTACACTTTCTATTAGGATATTTTAGACATACCTAAAATATTTTACCTTTATTTTTATCAAGCGTGCATCTTTTCAGTGGTGTTGTAAGCCCGTAGTCGAAATTTTTTGTGGTTGTTGTGGTGCCCATACATGAAACATTGCTCATAGTTGCCATTAACACCAAATTGATGAAATCAACTCCTGTAATTTGATGAAATTTGCTTTATCTACTGGACTTTTTTCTGTTGGCAAGAGAGGACAACCACTTTTCTGCTCTAAAATCTGATAGCAAGTTTTTCTTTTATTTGTTTTACAGCAACCAAATATCCAAATAATCCTTATAAGGATTTGTTTGTAGTTGTTGGGGGCTCTTGCCTGTTAGGCCCTCTTCTAACCACTGACGTCATTGAATTAGAGTTTTAAAGAGGTTAGTTTTGAAAATTTGTTCTATGGAAGGTAAGTTCACCACTCTATTTTAAGTGATGACCATATCCTGATAGAGAGACTATTATATATTTGATTGTTGGGTGTTGTTTTGTGGCTGTTATTGCCTTTGTTGTATGTTGTTGCCTTTGCTGGTTGTTTACTATTGCTTGTTGTTGCCTGTTGTTATCTTTGTTAGCTGTTGTTGCTTGACTTGGCTGTTTAATTTGGCTGTTGTAACCCGAGTTGCCTGTTGTTGTCTGAGGTGGTTGTTAGTTGGCTCCCGCAGTTGGCTGCTTCACTGGTTTGTCGTCTAGGTTAACTGTTGGTCTGTTGTTTGATCAAAATTCAGGGTTGAAAAGCAATTGCTCTCTCTTTCCCTCTCTCTCTATTATTGGTGGTAAGTATTCCACTTTTCTTTTCCTTTGCTCTCATTTGTAGCTATATCAACATAAAATTGCATTGACTTGACTGACTAGCCTGCCGGTCATCACCACCCCACATTTGTTGTGTAGACTATTCAAGAGTCAAGGGCCTGGAAATACTTGGCTCAAAATAAATCCTAATTTTCTTTCTTTCTATTTTCTTTCTTAACTATTTTTCTATTTTTCCCCTCTCAGTTTTGCTTCTCAATATTATGGATGTAAGGACGTATGGGGCACGTGCTTGGCTCATGAATAATTGGTATAAACAATTCTAACTCAAAATCAGCCAGCTTGCACGAAATTTATAAACGAACTGTACTCAAACTAAATCAGCTTGTTCATATTCGATTCAAATAAGTTTGATATTTGATATTTTAAATATGTTTAGCAAATATTTTTTAATAAATTGTTGGTACATTCATTATATAAGTCATTATTATACGAATTAACGTACATTTAATGAAATAAAAAGTCAAGCATGCTAAAACTTGAATTATAAACACATTTTCTTATTAAAAAAAGTGGTTAGAAACTCTTGATACCACTTTCAAAAACTTGATTTCAAGCATTATCAATAAATGGATTGTCCGTGAGTAATAGTTTGTGTTCTACTTGTATTTAATTAGCTCGCCCTTGATTCCTTCGATTAATAAATGAGTCGAAGGAACTAAGGTTAACTCGCTCGAGTTCGGCACATTTACGCCCCTAATCATGCATGGATTCAGATTTTCATGCATAATTATTTAAGCATGCCAATTAGAAAATTAAAGAAAAGAGTTAAAAGCAATTTTAGTCCTGATCAAGCAATCGATGATAGTTGATAACGCATGTTGTATACCACAAAACAGGTCACAAGCTTAAACGAGACAAGATATTGGATCAAATTCAGCCAAAGGCTCAATTCATGGGTCGACCAAACTTTTATAATTTCTGGCTACATTCACACCTTGCTTATGTGCTCGATTAGGGTCATATTTTGGACATAAAGCAAGTATACATGTGAATCTGAATGATCTAAATGTTTGATATTTTTATTATCTTTACTTTTAAATATCGTCGTATTTGTACAAATTATTTACCATATACATCATATTGAAATAGATCTTATAAGATTTAAAGTAATTGGTGAAGAACTGTTGTCTCACTGTTTGCTATCCAAAAATGAAATATAAAAGGATCGTAGACGTGATTAGTGAATTTTTTTATAACATAACATACAGACATGGATTTTCTCTCTTGTTTGTTTAACATTTAAAAAAATTTTATTAGGTTGTGGCTTCGAATCAATTTTGATTACGGCCTGAACCCGGCGTGATAATTTAAGATATGGGCTTTGAAAATATTTTATTTTTTGAATAAGGGCTTCCCATAATAGATTTCTTCGGCACCTGTGTATATTTTTCTTTGGGGGGGGGGGGGGGGTACGGAGTTAGGAATAGATAACTCTATACTTGTAGTTGGATTGTATAACCAGGATTCATGCATTCCAGTTGCAAATTTCTTTACCATTAATTGCCATCTGGACGTACTGAAGATGTAAGAGCCTAGGCTCTGATACCACCCTGTAACGCCCCGCTCTGGCGGGTACGGAGACGTTACTGTGACGTATATACGCAGGTCAGAAATACCCTCACGTATATACGCTAAGCATCAGTACAGGCAAGAATCAGAGTACGGAAGCAAGTGGTGCATTATACATTCCAACATATGAGTACAATTACAAAGTTATCACCATAGGTGATCCAATATTACATGAATATTACATCACTGATATGCGCAATTGCGAGATTACAAAGGGATGTACAAGAATGAACAGTACAAAAGGCACTCACGAGTTTACAAAAGGAAAACTCGAGAGGCGCACAGGGGGCCTGGAAGGATAGAGCTCTGGATGATCTGCTAGAGATCCACGCTACCACTGCGCTACTCTGATCAGCAACTGAGAGAATCTACAAGTTCGAAGCTCTGACGTGCTCCAAGTTTCAGGACCTGGACATGAGGATCCAGAGGAGTCAGAACTCCATAATAGATTTCTTCGGCACCTGTGTATAATTACTTACAATTGAAATCACAACTATACCAACTCCATAATTTTTATTCTGAGATGTATAGATTCAAAACCATGCTCTGATACCAAATATTAAATTAAAACTTAAAGACTTCATGATGATGAAATCACCCAATAGATCTAGAATCAATACATCTCAAGAACAAGTATATAAATATATATACATACCTGAAGCCATTAGAAGGATTAATGAAGGTAGATTGATGAAGATCTCAGTCCCTTTCTTTTCTCCTTGCAAACCCTAATGTAAACTCCTTTCTTCTCTCTGTCTCTTTTCTTTGCACAAACCAAATTTTCTGTAAAGTAATGGATTCCCACAAAAGGGGATTTTTTGCCTATAATAGAGGAGAGAAGAGGGTCTACGTATTAGCAAGTAACCATATGGAGAAAACCACCCATCATGCCCTTTTATCTCCCATATAGCTATTTAACTAATATAATAGTAACCTTTATATTTGGGCATACATAAATATCAGTTAGCTATAATTTATGGAATCCAATTAACCAATAAAAGGTTAGTGGGCCACTTAATGTGAGACTAACATTCTCCCACTTGGACCACTAGCCGATTACATTACAACTTTAGAAAACAAACAAAAAGACTCATTTAAAAAAAAAAACATTTGACTCCGTTGGATTCCATACTGAAAAACTTTGACACGTGATCACGAATTTTTGAAAATAATAACTGATAAGCCCAAATAATGAGATACTGTAATACTGCAATTAGCTTGGACCACCAATGTGAGTTATAGCGGTTATACAACATTTATGTCATACTCCCTTCAACGTACCACAACATTGATAACCCTCACTAATAGAGTCTATAACCGAAATGACCCCTGTAATTTGTCTTGTCAAGACCTTTCCTGTTTAACAAACATCCATACATAATATGTGCACAGATAGTTGGATAACAGGAAATACAGAAACAAACTTTTATTGCGCAATAGTGTCAATTACATAAGCACCAAAACATACATTACAGATTACTCAAAAGACCCATTCTAATAACATGTTCTTTGAATGTCTTTGGAGGTAATCCCTTGGTCAATGGATCAGCAACCATTAGAGTGGTACTTATATTCTCAATTGACACTCGTTGTTTCTGAAATCTTTCTCTAACGACTAAGTACTTAAGTTCCATGTGTCTGAAACCACTAGAGTACTTACCATTCTTAGAGAAGAAAACGGCTACTGTATTATCACAAAATATCTTCAGCAGCCTGGCAATAGAATCAACTACACCAAGTGCTGAAATAAAATTGCGTAACCATAATGCATGATTCGTGGCCTCGAAACATGCTACGAACTCAGCCTCCATCGTGGATGAAGCAGTGATAGACTGCTTTACGCTCTTCCACGAGATTGCCCCACCAGCTAGCATGAATATAAAGCCTAAGGTAGACTTTCTGCTATCTGGGCAACCAGCAAAATCTGAATCCGAATAACCGATCACTTCTAACTGATTTGATCTCCTATATGTGAGCATATGATCCTTCGTCCCTTGAAGATACCGCATCACTTTCTTTACCAATTTCCAATGCTCCATTCCTGGATTACTCTGGTATCTTCCTAACATTCCAACTGCAAAACTGATATCTGACCTGGTACAAGTATGTGCATACATCAAGCTCCCAACTGCTGATGCATATGGAACTTTCTGCATTTGTTTCTTTTCTAAGTCATTCTAGGACACTGACTCCCACTTAATTTGTCACCCTTCATGATGGGTGCACAACTGGCTGAAAAAAGTTCCATGTGAAATCTTTTCAAGACTCGATTGATATAACCTTTCTGAGACAGTCCTAACAATCCTCGAGATCTATCCCTGAAGATCTCTATGCCAATGACATAAGCTGCCTCACCCATATCAACCATCTTAAAGTTCTTGGTAAGATAGTTTTTGGTTTCATACAGTAAACCAATATCACTACTGGCTAACAAAATATCATCCACATACATAATCAAAAAGATAAACTTGCTCCCACTGATCTTCAGATATATACACTGATCAACAGTGTTTTCTTTAAATCCGAATGAGGTAATGGTATCATTAAACGTTATATACCATTGCCTGGAAGCTTGTTTCAGTTCGTAGATGGATTTCTTTAATTTGCAAGCCAAGTGTTCTTTTCCTTTCTTTGCGAACCCTTCAGGTTGCTCCATGTATATTTCCTCATCCAAATTTCCATTCAGAAAAGCTGTTTTCATATCCATTTGATGTAACTCTAAGTCATAATGAGCTACAAGGGCCATAATGATTCTAAAAGAGTCTTTCTTTGATACTGGAGAGAAGGTTTCTCTATAATCAATGCCTTCTTTCTGAGTGAAACCTTTAGCCACAAGTCTGGCCTTATATCGTTCGATATTGCCTTTGGCGTCGCGCTTGGTCTTAAAGACCCATTTACACCTGACTTTCTTACAGTTACTAGGCAATTCGACGAGATCCCAGACTTTGTTTTGGTCCATAGATTTCAACTCCTCATTCATAGCATCAATCCATTTGCTAGAATCATTATTTTCGATAGCTTGTGAAAATGAAACTGGATCTTTATTAATCCCAATATCGAAATCAGATTCCTGTAGATACACCACATAATCATCTGAAATGGCAGATCTTCTTTCCCTCTGAGATCTCCTCAAAGCTGCCGGTTGTGGTAGTTCTACAACATTTTCAGTGGCGATATCCTCATGAAGTGGTGAACCATTATCATTATGTTGTTCTGGTGACTCAGCTTGATGATTAAGCTGAGGGACAACAATTTCTCTTGAAGGAAAGGGTATTAGAATATTTACCCTTATCACTTCAAGATCCACCTTTCTTGGTTCATCACTCCCACTAATTTTGCCATTCTCAAGGAATCTGGTATTACCAGTTTCAACAATTCTGGTACTATGGTTAGGACAGTAGAATTTGTACCCTTTAGACTTATCTGAATAACCAATGAAATATCCAGATATGGTCCTGGAGTCTAATTTCTTTTCATGTGGATTATATATTCTAGCCTCTGCTGGACAACCCCAAACATGTAAATTTCTTAAACTAGGTTTCCTACCAGTCCACAACTCGAAAGGAGTTGTTGAGACTGCCTTACTAGGAACCCTGTTCAAGATATACATAGCAGTCTTTAAGGCTTCATTCCACAATGAATTAGGTACATTAGAGAAGCTCATCATGCTCCTAACCATATCCATAAGTGTCCGGTTTCGCCTTTCAGCAACTCCATTCTGCTGAGGCGTACCTGACATTGTGTATTGAGCACAAATGCCATGCTTTTCTAGAAATTTGGCAAATGGGCCAGGATTCTGTCCTGACTCATCGTATCTTCCATAATACTCACCACCTCGGTCTGATCTCATGATTTTAACTTTTCTATCTAATTGTCTCTCGACTTCTGTAATGAACACCTCAAGGATGTCAACAGCCTGAGATTTTTCATGAATTAGATATACATAACCATAACGAGACAGATCGTCTATAAAGGTGATAAAGTATCTCTCTCCCGTAAAACATGGAATAGAGAGTGGTCCGCAAATGTCTGTATGAATAATCTCAAGAAGCTCTTTGCTTCTTGTGGCACCTTTCTTGGTGTGTTTGGTTTGCTTTCCTTTTATGCAATCCACACACAATCTAAAATAAGTGAAGTCTAGGTTATCTAAAATCCCATTCTTCACTAATCTTACAATTCTATCCCTGAAGATATGCCCCAGTCGTCTATGCCACAAGATAGAAGATTTTTCATCAATTAAGCCACGTTTAGAACCAACATTCGAATGCAGGGTTAAAAGAGATTGTGCAAACTCATAATTCAAGGAAATTTTATATAAACCATCACATGAAATCCCATGTCCAACCGAAATTGAATTAAACATCAAATTGAGTTTTCCATAACTAAATAAAACTGAATATCCAACAACATCTAATTTGGATAAAGACATTAAATTCCTAGAAATCAAAGGTACATAAAAAGTGTCTACAAGATCCATCTGATGACCCGTCTCTAAGAGTAGGCGACAAGTTCCAACAGTCTCGACCTCCACTTTGAGACGGCTCCCCATAAAGACAAATCTTTCACTTTCCTTCGGTTTCCTGGTTGTATGGAATCCCCGCATTGAATTAGTTATGTGAGTTGTGACTCCAGAGTCAATCCACCAAGTATTAGAAGGAACTTCAGCAAGATTTGATTCATAACATACAAAAGAAAGATTCATACCTTTTTTTTTCGAACCAAGCCTTTCTCTTGTTGCAATCCTTCTTCACATGTCCTTTTCTGCCACAAAAGTAGCATTTGACAGTGAAACTCTTTCCATGACCCTGGCTACTTTCCCCAGGTTCATTCCCTTTCTTCGGTGGAAACCTCTTACCCTTTCCATACTTTCCTCTCTTATGTATAGCTCCTTGAGTTACTGCCAACACGAGTGATCTCCTTCTTGCCTCAGTCTCACTTCCTCTTGAACGCACATATTAGTCAGTTCATTCAAATTCCACCTATCCTTATGAGTATTATAGTGAATCTTGAATGGTCCGAATTGAGGAGGAAGTGAGTTGAGGATGAACTGTACCAAGAAGGATTCATCTACTTTCATTCCCAGTGTTCCTAACTTTGCAGCTTTATCAGTCATATTGAGGATATGTTGTTGGACTCCTCTACTACCATCATATTTCATGGTAGTTAACTCAGCCATAAGAGCGCCAGCCAATGACTTATCAGCAGATTTAAAACGGTCTTTTACAACAGTTAAGAGTTCTAAAGCGTTAGCAGTCTGAGGGAGTGAAGTTTTGATATTGTTGATAATGGTCATTTTAATGAACATAAGACTGAGTCTGTTCGACCTTTCCCAGGCTTTAGCATGGCTAACCTGATCTGCTGTACTTTCAGCAGTGACTTCCTCAGGTTTCTCAACTAGAAGAGCCAGATCAAGATCCAGTACACCCAGTGTGAATTGAACATGTTCAAACCATTCAGAAAAGTTTGTACCATTCAGGGCTGGAATGCTAGATGCATGAGAGTGTAAGAAAGTGGGAACGTTCACTAAAACAAAATAGTACAACGCTCACATTAAGGCCTCGAGTCAATACAAAAACATTAAATTTTATGAAGATGAACTATTGATATCACTTTGATTTCTCCTTTGGGCGAAACCTAAGCATATCCAGCATTCACTCTACAGGTGAGACCTTTTATCACCTATGTAGGTCTAATATAATTTATGCCACTTAGACAGTAAGTCATGTTACCTTTGGGTATCCAATTCTACATCACTAAGTTGCACAAATTACACTACCCTACCCGGTTCGTAATTATTTGAAAGAGACTTTCCTTTGGGCAAGTTCCAATCTCCTAACTAGAACCGCCACAGAGAATATTATTGTCTTTAATGTCACCCTTATTGACAAGTCTTTTATATAATTGTATATTCATAAGGCTCACTAATGTAGGTCACTTTGGCAACTACTAAATCAATGAACCGTATGAATATAAAACTAACCAATAATATTCTCTAACCTTTTATTTGAGTCATTCTATAATACTCCAATATTGTCACTTGACCAATTCAATCAGTATTAACACAATAATATTAAATGTGTAACATACATTTACATTTTAAACTAAACAAATATTAGTCGACTGGTCAAGGTAATCCTAGTCGACTAGGGGCAAGTCAAGTCGACTATAAATGAAAGGCTAGTCGACTAACAGAGAAACAGAGAACCACACATCTCTCGGGTCAACCTGTTAGTCGACTAGGGCAAGGGGTTTAGTCGACTATACTAATTATTAGTCGACTAACCAAAAGATCAAGTCGACCGACAGTAAAAAACAGAGAGTCATTATTTCCTTGGGAGGAGACCTAGTTGACTAGAGTTATGGGCAAGTCGACTAACAGTCGATGAAACAGAAACAGTATACTAATAACTATTTAATCGACTGATGCCATATCAAAAAGAAAAATTAGGGTTTCTAATACTAATTTTGATCCCAGATTTGCACAATTAGAGGAATATTAATAGAATTTTCTTTTTGAAACAGTTAGACAAAACCTAATTTTATGAATTTTAGTTCTCAACAGGAATTGTCCATAATTTTTATTCTGAGATGTATAGATTCAAAACCATGCTCTGATACCAAATATTAAATTAAAACTTAAAGACTTCATGATGATGAAATCACCCAATAGATCTAGAATCAATACATCTCAAGAACAAGTATATAAATATATATACATACCTGAAGCCATTAGAAGGATTGATGAAGGTAGATTGATGAAGATCTCAGTCCCTTTCTTTTCTCCTTGCAAACCCTAATGTAAACTCCTTTCTTCTCTCTGTCTCTTTTCTTTGCACAACCCCAACTTTCTGTAAAGTGATGGATTCCCACAAAAGGGGGGTTTTTTGCCTATAATAGAGGAGAGAAGAGGGTCTACGTATTAGCAAGTAACCATATGGAGAAAACCACCCATCATGGCCTTTTATCTCCCATATAGCTATTTAACTAATATAATAGTAACCTTTATATTTGGGCATACATAAATATCAATTAGCTATAATTTATGGAATCCAATTAACCAATAAAAGGTTAGTGGGCCACTTAATGTGAGACTAACACTGTGGAGTTATGAGACATGAAGAATCAAGATGCAAATGGCTTGCCAAAGTCGAACGCGCCTTGAAGAACGCTAAGTTGTTGGACGATGAGTGGTGCAACTTGAGTATTTCCTGTATCATAGACTTGAAGATGGCAACTACAGAACTCCTCCACCCGCGCATAGAGCAAAACAACCCCCCGACCACCCCCACCTCCTGCAACTTCACCGGCAAACCCCCCCACTGCCACAGCACACCCCATCCACCTTCGCCATCAGACGTCTCTAAGCAGAATCCTTGCTGTCCAAGGAGGCAAGAAGTCTATCTATGTTCCTATGTAACATAGTAACAAATTAAAGATAGGCTACTTTAAACTAATTAACCCACTGGACAACGAAACCGAGCAGAAGCACTGGAGGCACAAAGGAAAAGAAAATTACAGGATCATGTCCATGGCTTGAAAGATGGATTGAGAACCATTTTTGAGCACAGAAGTTTAGCAGAAGGATTCATCCGGAAGAACGAACAGTCCATAATCTTTCCTGTTAGAGGATTGACATGAAAAGATGCGTAGCCGATGCCATGCTCTTCCAATGCAAGCCGCACTTTCTAGCTATTCATTGAATATGGATGAAGGTATAGCTGCATTACTGTTTCCGCAATGAAACATAATTATTGTCCAATGCTTCCAGAATCACTACATCATAATGTAGAATCAAAATATAGAGAAGGGAGAAAGTGTCTATACTCCAGAGATCAGTATCCAAACTCTTCTTGAATTGAGTGTCGAGGTTGCACCTAAGAAGAATAAGTCAGAAACTGGTATGTAACTGCTAATGGGTGTCACAGCGTATTTGCATCCAAAGTTCAGCAATAGGTACACTTTTATGTGCATGTGTAATGAAAACTTCAGTTGAAGAAAATGAGAGAAGAGAAAGACTATCGACTCCTAATGGGAAGAGTGTGTAAGGACACCATTCCAAAAGACTGGCTTTTTAAGTGGAGCTGTCGAAATCTTTATATACCCATAACCATCCCCATGTTTAGTCGATGTGGGACTATTTGTTCGACATCCAACTTAATAATCCCCCTTGAACAAAGAGTCTCCATGTAAACTCATCTTTCTTCAAACCTAAAAGGCCATATACTCCATCGAGATTCTCTTTATTGCATTGGGTCCACACGCCTTATGTGAAGAACAAATTCCAGCTCCTCTTCATCGCATGGGAGATCAGCATGCCTTAGTGGAGCAAGATTCTACAGCCAAATTCTTGAGAGCCCAAGTAGCTTCATAGGGACTTTACTGCGCCTTTTGCGCCCCCATGACTAAGTTTGGGGCATGGCTCTGATACCACTTGTTGGGAATACCACCAGATGTCTACATGCAAATACCAGGATTTTGCCACCGAATAGTCACGAACACAGCAAAAACAAACTAAAGAGAAAAATATAAATTTAACGAGGTTCGGCAATTACCTACGTCCTCAGGGCAGAAGAGGAGAAAGATTTTATTAATTAATCAATTCAGGTTACAAATACTGAAGATAATACCCATCTTTATATAGCCAGAGAATCCCTGAAGAAAAAAACCAACAGATCAAAATTCGGATTATAAACGAATCAAGAATCACAATAGGAAACAGCACAGAACCAAGGTGCAATTGACCGCTGGCTGTATGGGCTCAACATTGCACTCTGGTCGATCGATCGGGTGGTTGACTACTAGTTGTGCAGAGCCAAAACACTCTTCTAGTCAGTCGAGTAGGTTGTCGATCGAGTGTCTTCTTTTTGCCGCTACTTCCTCTGGGCAATCGACTACTACTCCTCCTTTATTCTCTTGTTCACTTTTGTGCATGGTCGGTCGACCAGGCGATCGATTAGACCACTGTCTTCGATCATGTTCTGGTCTTCGATCGTGTCTTGGGCACGCATTGACCTCCAAACTCTTTACAATCTTTTCCAATTAATTTGAAATTTAAAGAAGAAGAAGTTTCAGTATGTATATTCATCAAGTAATTACAGCAATTACATCAATATATATAGACACAAGTGAGAGTAGATAGACACGAAAATGATTAGTAAATAAGGTAAGATAAGAGTATATAAAAAATCATCAGATTTTATCTTGATTTTGTATATCCATTTGCAGCTTATCGGATTTGCACCAGGTGGCATGGGAATAATGTCCCGAGTATGGGTACGTTAAAACGCAACTAGTTCCTCATTCATTGCATGTTGCCATTATGAAGATTTAGCAGCCTCAGAATATGACTTAGGTCCCTGTAGAGAGGTAATAATAAAGACAAATGCTGAAAATTTAGGAGAATATGTGGTAGCAGAAGTGCAATACCGAGCAGGAGGGTGACGGTTGCGTGGAGAATTTCTATGAGGAAGAGGGTGATCACCTGATGAAACTGGAGCAAGCATAAGCGGCATATCAGTAGTAATATCATTCATAGATGAGAAAAAAAACTCATTGAGCTGAAAAAATTGGTGAGATAGACAGTGTACAAGTGGGTGGAGAAAGTGTGTATACATGAACAGGTTGAGTGGAAGATTCTGCGGATATGCTAGTGTCAAGAAATGAGAGATCCTCTTTGGAAGAAGAACGATAGTAAGGAACTTTTTTAAAAAATAATAAATTTCGGGCAATGGAAATATGTTTGGTTATAAGGTCATAACACCGATATCTTTTAAGAGCATAGCTATATCCAAAAAAAATATATTTACTAGTTTTGGAGGACAGCTTATCTCATTCCTGAGAAGGAAGAAGAACAAAACAGACACACTCAAAAGTACAAAGAAGAGACTAATCAAAAGAATGACCATGCATATGAGTGTATGGGGAAAGAGCAGCAATAACAGAAGATGGACAAATATTAATGAGCAGAGCTGCAGTAAAACAGCTTCTGCCCAATAACATTTTAGAACTGATGTAGAAAGCAGCAGTGATCTCGTAACCCCAAGAATGTGTCAATATTTATGCTCGGCAACTCAATTTGTTGATGTATGTACGGACAAGATTGTTGAGAAATGGTGCCATGAGATTTTAACAAGCAAGTCATGGAGGATGAAAGATATTCTCTAGCTCCATCAGATCGGAAATTTTTTATACATTTGTGAAATTGAGTATAAATCATGTTTGTGAAATCCGTATAGATTTGCAATAGTTCAGATGATTTTGCATGAGATGAACACGTGCAGTGTTTAAATATCGGATATCGGTGATATACCGGTCGACAAAATTATGTATCGGATACCGGATACCGGATGATATATCGCGATATGGTACTAAATACCGGTTGATATATCAATAGTAAATATATATAAGACATTATTAAAGAAATAAGTTATTATCCAAACATCATATAAAAGTATTATTTAAATACCATAATGAACGTAGAATAAAATAAAACAATCTCTCAAGTAAAAAATAATAATTATTATCCAAATAAGTAACTATAAGGGCCGATATATCGGATATCTCATCTCAGATATTGGCCGATATATCGGTCACGTGGCGATATATCGGCTAATATCGGTCCAAAACGATATCCGGTAAATTTTTGCACTTATCATATCATTTTGGATAAAATACCGGTATATCGGCCGATATACCGGTATATCGGCCGATATTTAAAACAATGAACACGTGTATCGAGAGCAGTCATCAACAAAATTAACATAATAGTTGTAATCTAAAAGAGAGGAGATAGGAGTTAGTCCCCAAATATCAGACTGGACTAAATCAAAGTTTCTAAAACCATATGATTGCTAGAGCCAAAAGGTACAACAACTTTTTTTTTAGCAAAATGACAACCTTCACAATTATTTGAGCTAGAAAATTGAAATTTTCCTAATATTCCAGAATCAGACAGAGTTTTTAACCTAGAGATTGATAAAAATCCCACTGACGATGCTATGAATTGGAGGTGACAAGAGACTCACTGCAGGATGTCGTGATGAAGGAAGATGAAGAGACTCCAACTGATATAAGCCATTGACCTTACGTCCTATCCCAATTGTTCATCCGGTGTGAGCCTGGACAATACAAAAAGTGAGTGTAAATAAGACACTGTAATTATAATCGGTGAGTTTGCCAACAGATAGTAATTTCATGGTAAGTTTAAAAATGCAGAAGACTGAAGGTAAGGTGAGTCTACCTAACAGATTAGAAGTGGGAGTAATGTTACCAGACTGAGTGACTACAAGAGATAAACCGTTAGTAGTGTATATATGGTAGAATAAGAAATAAGAAAATAGTTTGTAAGGACAGAATGATCAAAGGTCATATGGTGAGTGGCACTGAGTCAAATATCTAGGGAGTAGAATCTCCAGAGGTGGCTGACATGGCAGGAAAATCAGAAGTCAAGGACACTCCAGTGATACCAAGAGTTTAAGTAAGATATGAGCCAACCTGTGAGAGTTGATCAGATGATAGGGATCCGACGGATAATTGTGGAGCTCGTACATAAGCAGCAACTAAGGACCTTGGGAACTGATGAATCATATGGCTTTTCTCGTTTACAGCAGGTAGAAGTCAAGTGGCTGAATTGTTTGAAATACTTGCATTGAATTTGCTGAGTTAAGGAGCCACGAGGTTGTTGTCCTCGGCTCATTTGCCCACGAAAAGATGGCCTATGGAAAGGTGGCACACGAGAAGTAGGAGGATGATACAGTGTTATAAGAGTTGTGGGTGACGATTCTGACTGAACTACAGCAAATAATGATGACAGCATCTGGAGACGTGCCTCCTTAGATGTGAACTCAGGCACTGCTTCAATGAGGCTGGATAACGGATGGTGATGAAGAATACTGCTACGAAGTGCCTCGAATTCTGGACAAAGTTGTATGGAAAAGTGGAATTGATTCTGGCGATCTCTCTGCTTCTGGAACTTGAAAGCAAAGACAGACATGGAATCTGGAAAGAGAACAAAGCTACACTGGTATGTGCAAACATCCGACTTAGGGCTAACCACTGCTCTCTAGATGAGGTTGAAAGGTTGATAGATAGATGAATGGGAATGGAGACCGATCGCATAATATATGCCATGATTTGTTCATCAGTGTGAACCCACAGATCATTGTTTCCTTGAAAAATTGAGCGTGTAATAATTCTTATTGATTGCAAAGAAAATTACAATGGATCAAAATTCAATTACAAAAGAGAGGAGAGTTTGAGTGGATCTCCTCTTTATTTAAAACTGGGTTCTTCATGTGACGATGGAGAGTGAATCTTGTTCTCCGTTGATTGGTCGAACGAAATTCTTCTATTGGATCATCTTGAGGATACTCTCTAAGAGCTTGAAATAACTCTACTTGAATACAACAAGCTTTGGAGTTCTCTTCTTAAAAGAAAACTTCTCTCTCGCTCTCTTTTTTGGATGCTCAAAGTTTCTGAACTTTTAGGTTGCTAGTCTTCTCTTCCTTTTTAGTTCAGAATAAAAAAAAGTCCTTCCCCTATATCTTTCATAGCTATCTATAGGGGATTCAGGGATAGAATTATCCCCTAGAATTCTTCCATAATGGGGATTAACTCCCCTCATTATGTGGGTGTTAATTGACCCATTAACGAGGGTCAATTACAGCAAAAATGCAGGTCTAGCATTGGACATGGACCTCGCTCTGTTGTTAGATGCGGAGCTCACAGCCTCGCTTTGAGAGGAAAGGCAGCGCTGCTCAGGCTCGCATTGAAGTTGAAACACAATGCTACTCAGGCTCGCTTTGAAGTTAAAACGCGACGCTACTCAGGATCACATTGAAGTTGAAATGTAGAGCTGCTTAGGCTCGCGTGAGTGTTGCATCTAGTGTTGAACGCGACCCTCACATTGTGCTCATGATGAGGTCCACGTTCATCTGATTTGAGACTCATGTCTGAGTTAAGGGTGACCCTCGCGTTTGTAAAGGTCCGCGTTCAAGGTTTTGTCCTTAGTGATTTTTAGACAGCCTACAAAACCTTCTCTAAAGTTTTCAAATCATGTAGTTAACTGGGAAGGATTTAAAATAATTTGGCCTTCATTTTGATTTGGGATATAGGGATTGGAGGGCAATCTTTCGAAGTACTTGAAGCTTGATCCTGTCTGGATCTAGTCTTTGTGAGTGTACTGTTAAACTGCTTGAAGTTTCCAATGATGATCTTTGTAAGTATATAGATACACAACCTAGAACTTATCTGAGATCTGATTTGATTGTCGGTGTACTTGTTTGGTGAGGAAAAATTGAAGATCAAGGAGTAAATTCTTTATTTGATAGTAAAGAAAATTATAGCGGATCAATAATCCTTTCACAAGAGAGGGGAGATATTCAAGCTGAAATCTCTCCTTTTTCAATGCCGGGTTCTTGATATGGCGATGGAAAGTGAATCTTGTTTACTGTTGACCGGGTGAACGTCAAGACTTCTTGGGAATTTTCTCTTTGGATGGTGAACAAAGTAACACAGCTTCTGTGCAACAAGATCTCAAAGAGATTGTAGGCTAAAAACAAACTTGTACGCAGTAAGTTGTTAGAAGAGTTGAACTCTCTCTTTCTTTTAGCTGGAGATCTTAATCTTTCTATAGCTTACAACCAAAGTTCTTCTGACCAGATTTTTCCGACCCCTCTTCCATAGCAAACTGGACTATTCATAGAGGCTTCAGGGGGTAAAAGTGTCCCCTAAAAATACTCCATAATGGGGGTTAACTCCCTCATTACGTGGGCAGTAATTGACCCAGTAATGTGGGCAGTTATAATGGAGATGCGGGCTTTGGGCCTCGAATTTTACCATTGAGGTGATGCTTGAGAAACGCAAGCTTCCAATTCTGCGTCAAGCTTCACGTGAGACGTGGGCTTTGGACTCTGCGTCTTGGTACTGCAATAATGCTGAGACGCGGCTTTCACACTCTGCGTCTTGGTCCTTGCAGTGATGTAGAGACGCGAGCTTCAACCCTCGCGTCTTGGTGCTGCGATGGTGGTGATGATTAGCCTTGCGCCTGGAGTTTGGATTCTGCTTTTTGATGACTTGTCTTCAGTGATTTTTAGACAGCCTACAGAACCCCCTCCAAAGTTTTCGATATTTCGTGGTTGAATGAGACGGATTTCGAAATACTTTGGACTCTGGTTGAATTCATATTTTTCATGATTAGACTGACAATCATTTGAGATACTCTTAGCTTGATCTTGTCTAGAGTATGGTCTTCGTGAGTGTACTATAAAACCTTTGAAGCCACTAGAGATGATCGTGGTGAGTGTCTAGATACGCAATCCAGACCTCCTCAGTGCTCTGAGCTGGTTGTTGGCGTATTGTTGAACTAGGGGTAAACAGTCGTCTGCTTGTGCCAGTGTACTGTTGAACTGATTTGCAAAAGCAAAGACTGAATACAAGTCTTGTAGACGCAGGGTCATGTTGCTTTAGAGACAGTCTCACTCGGAGTGGGGACACATCTATTAATTTGCTGAAGAAACTCGGCCTCTGGAGGGACGCGATCTTTAAAGTGAAGACGCAACTCTCACTCTGTTGACTAGGCGCGACTTTGGCCTTGCTGAAGAGACGCGACTTTTGGAGGAACGCGGTTTGGGCTCCTAAAGAATGACGTCTGAGTCTCACCTGGTTGATAAGGACGCGGCTCTGATTCAACATAGACGTAATTCTGGTCCTTTGAAAGGGCGCAAACTCAGGTTGTACTAAGTTCATGATTGAGATGCGAATGTCATTTACAGTAGAGACGTGATTTTGGGCCCCTCAAGAATGACGCGCGAGTCTCAGCTGGTCGATAAGGATGCGGCTCTGACTCAACAGAGATGCGACTCTGGTCCTTTGAGAGGGCGCAAACTCAGGCTGTATTGAGTTCATGATTGAGACGCGAATGTCATCTGTAGTGGAGATGCGATTTTGGGCCACTCAAGAATGACACGCGAGTCTCAGCTGGTTGATGAGGACACGACTTTTATTCAACAGAGACACGACTCTGGTCCTTTGAGAGGGCGTAACCTTTAAGCGCGAACCTGCGTTCTTGATAAAAGAGACGTGATTATGGATTCTTTAGTAGAATGAAAGGAACGCAGCGCTCACGTTTATAAAAGGTCGCGGACTTGTGGACACGACCTTTGAGTCTGCGCCTGATGCCACTTCCTCAGCGTTACATGCAGCCCATCTTAAAGATCTTGTTGGATCTTTTAATGCCAGGTCGGCGTTGACGATTGGGGACTTGTGTCCTTCGATGTTCCTGAAGTGGCAATCCACGCATCAGCTCTTTATTGGACTTGATGTTCGTGCGGGAATTAAGGCTGATGGCTTTAATTTTTGTGCCATTAATTATAAGCCTTATGGCTTGCCTATAAAATAGGCCTCACCCCCTAACAGTCTATTATTAGACTGTTTCTCTTTGAGAGCATGCACTCTAGGATCTTCTTCTTGATTTGTCCTTCTTCCCTTTAAGGGGATATGTTTCAATGAACAGCAAGAACTCAAAGCTTCCATTCTTTCCTTTAATCTTTTTCAAAGATTATCACTGTCAAGCGATTTCAAGAACAAAAAGCATCGCCTTAAGTGATTTTACCGGCTGCGCCTTGATGCATGAAGTTCAACTTCTAGAGAATTCTTCTCCGGGTAGGAACCAGTTATCGCCATGAAATACTCAGTCCCATTGAGTTTCTGTTTCCTGTCCATTGAAGAAATTCGATCTCTTGAACTTCTCTTGAAATCTAATTAATACGCCCGTGTTCGGAAGTCGCGTCTTTTAGCCTTCTTGATGAAGCGCGAGCTCATTGACTTTGAACTCTAACTCACGAATCCTTTGACGCGAGTATGATAAGAATCTTGAGATGCGAGCTTTGTTCATAAAGCCCGCGTTTGAGGTTCTTGACTTGAAGAATTTTAATTCTTTCGAGATCTCCGGACTTAAATGTGGCAACCCCTGTTTTTCAAACGCGGGTGCGGCGACC
Organism: Agave tequilana; assembly: GCA_038442645.1. Taxonomy (NCBI): domain Eukaryota; kingdom Viridiplantae; phylum Streptophyta; class Magnoliopsida; order Asparagales; family Asparagaceae; genus Agave; species Agave tequilana. Next base: position 63,892 of record JAVJIF010005546.1, read on the forward strand.
TCTGCGTCTGGGTTACCTCATGTCTTTTATCTCGGACGCGGGTCTCAAACCAGACTGCATTCAGATCTGCACTAGTCAACTCCGCGTTTGAAGTTCACAGCTTCAACTGCGTCTGTCCTTCAGCTTTTACCTTTCTGCCTTAACAGAATTTTAACTCTTTGGTTTTTGCTTCTTGCAGGTTCTGGCAATTTCAGTTAGTTTTTCGCATCTTCGTTGGGCTCTTGGGAGAATATTTCGACCAGTGAGCTTGTTCGATTGGCGAGCATTCCGGGAATCAAAGCTTCTTGTTCATGGGCGAGGAGGATTCGCGCGGTTAATGGCATCCGTCAAGGCCTTATTGGACATGACGCACCAGCAATGCCCCGGGTTTGTCATTGTCACAGTGGGTATGGTGGTAGGTATAGTCCTCTTGCAGGTCATGAGAAAAAGGACGTCACCTGTAAGGTCTCGGATCCTCCCTTTACCAATCTTATCCCCAGAAGTGACATCGATGAAAAACTCCTGTTCATTAGATGACTTTCTGGTGGTGGAGATGTTCATCAACAAAGGATTACAGCCCACACCAGTTAGTGGGGTGGAATGCATTTCGACCTCGAGAAATACCATTGTTCTCAGTGAGCGGTAAGCTTCTTCAATGTTTACACAATGCATCTGATGTGACCAGCATCTGATCGTCTCAACACTGATCAACGTGACATGAGTCAGTGGGAGAAGAGAAGAACCTTTCGTCGGCGCTCTTCCAAACATCTTGTATTTGAAATGGTGTAGATATCTTGAGGAGTGAGTGCAACATTTCGCTGTGAGAGAGGGACTTCTTTGTACTCCTTTATTGTAACACTCAATCTTATTTGTATAAGAGAGCATCTTGTATCACTTTCATATGTTTGAATATTAATAAAAGTGACACTTTTTCTTATCTTCTTATATGTCTTGAATTTCTTTTTTTTTGAAAATCAGACACATAGAAGTAGGGACTTTTGACTTGCTAAAAATGCGACAATTAACTTAACAAGTAAAAGTTTGGAAAATTCCATTTCGGGAATTAAAGATTACTGTCAGAGGTGTGATATTAACTTGACAGGAATGTGAGTCAAAAGTGTGATATTAACTTGACTCAACGGGAATTTCAGTTTCATTTGAGAAGACTAAAAATATCACTGTCATAGGTGTAATGTTAAACTTGACAGTGAAGGTAATGCTAGAGGTGTAATTTGAACTTGGCATTGGTCATCTCGACTTTGATAGGGAAGTTCGAGGGAAAGTCATTGTCATAGGTGTATTGTTGAACTTAGCAATGAACTGAACGCTAGAGGTGTGATGTTAAACTTAGCATCGCTCATCCCAGCTTCGATATGGAAGTCTGAGTGAAAGTGACTGTTAGAGGTTTAATATTGAACTTGGCAGCAACTTAATCACTGTTAGAGGTGTAGTGTTAAACTTAACAGTAATTTGTCAGATGTGTGATGTTAACCTGACAGTAGTTAATTTGCGATATAAGAAATTTTGAGGACTTGTTGCTCTATTGATGAGAATTGACAAGTGAAGTTTGGGGTGTCAGAGGTGTAGTGTTAACTTGACAGTAGTTGATTTGCGATATGACCAATTTTGAGGACTTGTCATTCTATTGATGAGATTGACAAGTGAAGTTTGGGGTGTCAGAGGTGTAATTTTAACGTGACAAGGGTTTAAAGACTTGTGACTCCATGTAGAGGAGAAACAAGTGAAGTTTGCACTCGTTGGGGAGTATTGAAATTTTTATTGTCAGAGGTATAGTGTTAACATAGTAATGATTGCATTTGTGGACCTACCCTTCTACGGAAGAGAATTAGTAGGGGATTTTGGGTGGAGAGTAAAATGAACTGCCAGAGGTTTAATATTAACGTGACAATCGTTAATTTCCTGAGACATAAAAATTTGCCATTAGAGGTGTAGTATTAAACTTAACAGTGATGATTTCTAACTAATGAGTTTTGTTGTCAGAGGTTTATGATTAGCTTGACTGAATCCACTAGGATTGGAAAATCTAGTTTGTCAGAGGTTTAATATTAACTTGACAAATCTCAGTTCATTTCATTAGGAAGATGAACACAGGTATTTTTGTGGCCCTACCATTCTGTAGGTGAGAATTGGTAAGAGATTTTGGAGGAGAGGATGGGACCAAGTCCATTAGGATTTTTAGCAAACCCTCAGCTATCAACAGATTTGGTGTACCTTTACCAACTATCGTTTGAGTTGGGCTAGCCATGCTATTCCCCTCAGCATGATGAGTTGTCAAAACTTATGTTGGGCTTAAAAGTCAATATTTTCCTCTATCCTTAGCCATCGGAGGCGTCAGATGTCAGTAGAAGAGTAACTAAACTAAAACTGAAGTTTTGCATTTTGTTCCTTCTTCAATATTTACATCATGCATCATGATGTAACCTGTGCTTGATTAGCTTGATGCTGATTGACCGTGATGTGATCCAGTAGAGGAAGAAAGCTTTCCTTGGCATTGGTCTTGGATCTGGAGCTTCGGTCAGAGGTGTAATATTAACCTGATCAGGAGAAGAGTGCCATCAAGGATAGTATTTCTTCAAGAATTTGCCGTTGATTGGCATCATGAGAGTATCACTGTCTGAGGTTATGAGGCGATATGCTCCATTTGAGTAGATCGACTCTACTACAAATGGTCCTTCCCATTTGGGCTGAAATTTTCCTTCGGTCTTATGTAACATCACCACAGGTCTTCTGACGACTAAGACAAGGTCGCCTTTCTTGAAAGTTCGCTCCTTGACTTTCTTATTGAAGGCTCTGTTAATTCGAGCTTGATAGAGCTCGATTTGCTGTTGAGCTTGTAGGCGTTTATCGCCCAACGCTTCTAGTTCTTAGAGTCGCAGTCGATGATTCTCCTCATTTGTCATCTCGGTTGCCAAGACGACACGTAGAGATGGGATTTAGATTTCTAATGGGAGCACAACTTCACACCCATACACCAAGGAGAAAGGTGTAGCCTTCGTCGGGGTTCGAACCGTCGTGCGATAGGCTCATAAGCATTCACCTAACTTGTCGTCCCAATCACGTTGGCTTTTTGAGACGAATTTCTTGAGAAGTTTCGCAATAGTCTTGTTAAAAGCTTCTACAAGGCCGTTAGTGGCTGAGTAGTATGTCGTTGAGGACACACTTTGGATTCTGAACTTGTTGCAGAACCTCTGAAAAGCCTGGCTGATGAACTGGGACCTATTATTATGAACAATCCGTCGTGGCACACCAAAACGGTAAATGACGTGATGTTTAACAAATTTCATCACGTCAGATGCCTTTACCTCCCTTAAGGGAATAGCTTCGGCCCATTTAGAGAAGTAATCGGTTATAGCTAAGATGAACCGATGTTCTTTGGATGAATGTGGGCTGATAGGGCCGACCACGTCCATTCCCCACATCTCAAATGGCAAGGTTGAGGTTGTAGAGCGAAGATATCCTGGTGCTTGATGGATGAAGTCACCATGGACCTGACAGGCGTGACATCGTTTAGCGTAAGTGATGGCGTCCGGGATCATCTTAGGCCAATAATATCCCAGTCTTCGGAGTCGATCCCCAAGCTTTAGACCGGGCTGATGAGCTCCACACATGCCATCATGCGCTTCTTTGAGTACTTCATGTGCCTCCTTTTGTGACAGACAGCGGAGGAGGATCCCATCCTGTGATCGGCGATACAGTGTTTGCGTGATCGCATTATAGTAGAATTTGTAGGCTTTCCTTCTAATGGTAGCCACCTCTTTGGGATCATCAGGTAGGATGCCGTACAATGCATAGTCGATGTAGGAGAATCGCCAATCCCTAGGCTCTGCTCCTGTTGAAGTTTCTAGAGCTTCTTTGGCTTGACAATCTCCTTTCGACTTTTGGTGATCTTCAAAGACGACTATTGGGCAATACAAGTCGTGGCTGTAGACAAATATTTTTTCTACTACCCCAGCTGGAAGGGCTAAAGAGGTAGCGAGAGATGCCAGTGCATCTGCTTGCGCATTTTGCTGGCGTGGTATATGGTCGATGTAAAAGTTTTTGAACCTTACGGCCATGTGAATAGTTACATTGGAATAGGGTACCAAGTCTCCATGTCTGACTTTGTACTCCCCGTGAACTTGGTTAACGATAAGTTTAGAGTCACCGTATGCTTCGAGATTTTTAACGCCAATCTCATCGGCGATTTGCAGTCCAATCAAGAGGGCATTGTATTCCGCTACATTATTAGAGCATGGCTCGGTTAATGAGAATGCACGAGGGATCACGTAGTTTTGTGGAGAGACAGTACTACCCCCACTCCTGCTACGACATGCCCTCGTGGGCCTGTTCTTGATGCATCGTCGAAGAAGAGCTGCCGTATCTGTCCTTCGAAAGATGTCTGGGTCTGACAAACTTCAGCGACCTCGTCTGGGAGATCCTCATTAAGTTCTGTTACTCTTGGATCTGGATGTTCAACTAGGAAATCTGCCACCGCTTGTCCCTTCACGGCTTTTTACGGTAGAAAGCACATCTCATATTGGGAGAGCAATATGGCGCATTTTGCTAGTCGACCATTTAGCGATGATGGCTTCATCATAAGCAACCTTAAAGGGTTGACCTTTGATATAACATTTATAGTCTGGCCCACCAAGTAGTGCCGCATTTTCTGAACGGCGAACACCAACGCCAAACATTCCTTTTCGATCGGGTTATACTGATGTTCGGCCCCGATCATGGTCCTGCTCAGATAGTAGATAGCTTGCTCGTGTCCCTGATCATCATTCTGGCTAGAAAAGCTCCTAAAGAATGATCCATCGCTCGAATGTATATCAGGAAAGGTTTTCCTGACACCAGAGCTGTAAGGATAGGTGGTTGCGTGAGGTATCGTTTGATTTCCTCGAATGCTTGTTGGCAAGCATCATCCCAAATGATTGAGACGCCCTTTTTCATCAATTTGGTGAAGGGTTGGCATCTTTCGGAGAGATTTCAGATAAACCTCCGGATGTATGCCAGCCGCCCTTGCAATCCTCTAAGCTCCCTGAGATTCCTTGGAGGTTGCATCTCTCAGACGGCACGGACTTTTTCTAGGTCTAGGTGAATTCCATTAGATGTCACCACAAACCCTAGGAATTTACCACTGGCTACTCCTAGGAAAGATTTGGTGGGGTTTATCTTCCGCTGATGTGCCCGTATGATTTCAAAAACTGTCTTCAAATTGGCTATGTGGTCGCCCTTGGCGCGGCTTTTCACTGCAATGTCGTCGACGTAGCATTCTACTATTTTACGCATGTGTTCGCAGAAAATTGCATTCATAGCTCTCTGATATGTTGACCCAGCATTTTTTAGTCCGAAGGGTATGACAGTATAGCAATATACCCCCAGTGGTGTCCTGAAAGAAGTATGCTTTTCATCATCAGGGTATATTTTGATTTGATTGTACCCTGAGAATCCATCCATGGAGGACATTCGTTCAAACCCGCACGTATTGTCAATCATGACATCCGTGATTGGGAGAGGGAATTCGTCTTTGGGACAGGCCTCATTTAGATCGCGAAAATTGATACAAATCTGGATCTTCCCATTTTTATTGGTAACGGAGACAATATTGGCTACCCAATCAGGGTGTTACTCCTCCCTAATGAAGTCAGAGTCTATAAGCTTCTTGACTTCTGACAGGATTGCTTCCATTATTTCTAGACGAAACCATCGTTGTTGCTGTTTGACTGGATTCACGTCTGAATTAATGTTAAGGCGATGCATAGCCACTCGAGGATCAAGCTCAGGCATGTCCTCGTATTTCCAAGTGAAAACGTCTATATACTCCCGCACAAGAGATATTAAATCTTCTTTCTCGGAGGATGTTAGGCCTTCGCTTATAAAGATGGGCTTGGGATTAGTCTCATCTCCCAGATTAATCTGGGTAACTTTATCCTCCGTGGGTGGTTCACGTAGTTCAAAGTGAACATCCTAGAGAGTATTTAGGTGTTTGATCCAAGGATCTGTATCAGACTGGATCGTTTCATCATCTCCGTCTTCTAGGTGGCTTGTTGACACCATGTTTACTGAAAGTTCTCCGAAGAGGTTGCCCACACTAACGTCCGACTCCCACGATGATGTGCCAGACGAGTGATTATGGTATAATGACTCTTCGGACTCACAGGCTGACGGAATTGGAGTTGACACATAGCCCAAACCCCTGTGAGTTTGATGGTAATAATCAGGGGTCTTCCCTTTCGAAACGAAAGATCGAGTAGTGTTCTTCTTCCTTTGCCAAAGTTCAAACCAGGACTATTTGTTAGATCATACCCCATTCTTTCTATCATTCTGAGTATACTTGGCGCATAATGAGAGAACTGTGGAGATTCGTTCTCGCTTTTTGAGTCTTTGTGAGACATCAATTCGGACTCAATTCTTCCGAAATGAATTAGTTTTTGGCCTCTGCGTCTTGCCGCAACCACGAATACTGATTCTTGCACATCACCGACATCTTGGTATGTTTTGAGGGATGACTTCATTGGTACATACAATGATGTCAAAGCATCCATTGCCGACCAGGGTCATCACCCACCTCGGTACTAGTGTCTAATGGCACTGAATCAGAAGCAAACACAGAAAAGTAAGTCAAATTCAACTCTTCATTAATATACCACTCGCCTACATCATCGGCGGTGTTATTAACATCGAGCTTATTAATGCTCGTTACAAGTGGATTTAATTCCCACATGCACTTTTCTTCCACCTTTGGCTCAGTGTCAGCTTCGTTACCAAAGTCTGGTTTGTTTGGTGGGGGAAAATTGAAGATCGAGGAGTAACTTTGTTTGATTGTAAAGAAAATTACAGCAGATCAATAATCTCTTACAAGAGAGGGGAAATATTTCAAGCTTAAATCTCCCCTTTGTTTAAAGCTGGTTCTTAATGTGGCGATGGAAAGTGACTGTAACACCCCGCTCCCAGAATACGTACTTAGTTGCGTATTCATATTTTTTGATCGTATTTTTCGATTTACTTCCTATATTTGTTTTGTATTATGAGTTATCTATATGATCGTTTTGCCTTGGATCTGGATTCGTGAACTCGGAGTCAGCCCTACTCTGAACCGGGGGACCGATCCTAGAGTATTGCTCGATTTGGTCTTTCTGATATTTAGATTTGACCGATTTCAGTTTTAAATATCATTTTCCAATATTTTAGATTTTCTATGATTTTTTGGAATTTTCCTGAATTAAGTTGTAAACCTTCAAAACCGGTGTCGACCAGTGCCGCTGACCGATTCTCGGATTTTTAGTTTACAATCGGAGTTGAATTTCAAGAAACGGCTTTCCCATAACTTCTTAAAATCACATTTTCTATCTAAATACTTTTTCTGAGAATTTTCTGAATTTATCAAAATTCCACTGGATTTGGTGTCGGCCAGTATCACTGGTTGATTCTAGGAATTTTAATTTATAATCGGAATCAAATTTCTAGATTCCGCTTTCATATTACTTCTTAGAATTATATTTTTTCCTTTTAGGCATTTTCTGGGATTTTTCAGATTTTATCAAAATCCGGCCGACCCAGTGTAGACCTGTGTCAACGTTTGACTTCGGGATTTTTATCTTGAAAATGGGATTGAATTTTTGAAAACTGATTTCACCAAAAATCTTTATATAATATTTATTATTTTTGAGAATTTTTTGAAAGCTTACCGAGTTACTTTATTTTTCAGGCTTTTCTTAAGTTTTCGGTGTTTTCCCAGATACTGGAATTTTATCCAGATATTTCACTCTTTTTCCATTTTTCTCTCTTCTCGCTAAACGCGAGTTCCACCAACTCGGATTCAACTTTTAATGCAGAGATCCTCTCCTTACTGCATTTAATACATTTCAGATCAACTCCCATCAAGTCATTATGACTTTCTCTCTCCTCTGTTAAACGCAAAACTCGCGTTTATCCTCCTGGACGCGGATTTTTCTCCGCGTCCAGTTCATTTGGCCTGGACGCAGCCATTCCTTGGTGAGACGCAGGTCTCATTTATTTGGTGAGATGGCAATATTATATTATAATCTTTCCCTTTACATATAACCACCCCCACCTTTCCTTCTTCCTCTCTCTTTCACTTTTTTCTTTCTTCTTTCTTTTACAGCAAGTGACAGGCCACGAAAATGGCAGCCATGGGCTTGCCTTGGCCGGCCATTTCTCCACCATTTTTCCTCCATTTTCTCCACCAACACCACCACCTCATTCTCCTCCATCTCCTCCTTCATTTCAACAACAACAACCACCATAACACCATCTTTTCCACCTTCTTCTTCCTCATTTCTCCACCATGAACCCATTAAGCTCCAAAGTTTCACCACCCTCTCCACCACCATATGCTCCACCTTAGCCACCAACGACCATGTCATCTTCCTCTCCTCGTCGTGCTCTTTCCGACGAGCTATTGCTTCGCTCCCCGAAATCCCTTTTACAAAACTTCATTTTCACCATATGAACAAGACTTGCACCCCACTAATGGTTGGGATGTGGAGCTTTGGTCACCTTCTTTGGCCAACTCCGGCCAACTCCGGCCGTCGCCGGTGACCGCCGGCCATCGCCGGCCATCCCCCTTTCTCTTTTCATTCTTTCCTTCTTTCATTCTTTCCTTTCCTTCTTTCTTTTCTTCACTTCTTTCTTTCTTTCTTTTCATTATTTACATTTCCTGCGTCTCCTCTCCCTCATTCCCTGCGTCCCTCTCTATCCCTGCGTCTCTCTCAATTTTTCCAGTCTCTCTCTTCCTCTCTGTTAATTTCTAGACGCGGATCTCACCCCCAAGTCTAGGCAATTCTTTAACGCGATCCACGCGTTCTTGTATCAACGCGACGCGGAGTTCATGCTCGCGTCTGCGTTCTCCTCACGTCCTGACTTGAACGCGGGTCTCGAACCCAGCGTTGTAGCATTTATGCAACGCGAACCCCGCGTTTGCGATCCCCGCGTCTCACTCTCAAACCCGCGTCCCCCTGTACAATCTCTCTCTCCCTGTACACTCTCCCTTTCCATGGACTTCTCTCTCTAGTGCTCTCTTTCTCTCTCCTCTCTCTCATTCTCTCTCTCCCTCTTGATTTCCTCCTCTCTCTATCACTTTCTCTCTAAAGCCTTGACGCGTTGATTTCCTGGATTCCGGAGATCGGGGATTTCACTATATTTTCTGAAGACTTAGGCGAGTGTCCTCGCTCTCGCCTCCATTTGGGTTTCCCCGCTTTGTTGGGTCGACATGTATTTTATTCCATGTTTATATGTATTTTATTGCTTTATACTATGCGTGGCCGACCCTTCGTGGTTGTTGAACTCTGGGTTTCTGCCCACTCCTGGGATGGCTGGTAGCCACCGAGAGTGCGCTTAAACCCTGAGCGTTCTTGGTCCCTCAGCCCTTCAGCCTCCGGTCTCTCGCTATCTCGAAAGGGAAGTAAGTTGAGACCGTCAGGTCTCTCAGCTCCGCCTGGTTATCATGATCAGCGTTCAGCGCTTTACCACTAGATTCGTCTAGGCGAGATGCTACCGGAATTCCTACTCGCACCTTAAGCCGAGTTGTCCCGGTAACCTTGCCAGACGCTCCAGTGTTAAATACTGTTTGCTGTCTGTACACTCCAGCTTGCTCAGCTCCGCTTGGTTGTGCTCAGCTACTACTTTATCACATGCCATGTATTTACCTGATAAGTTAACACTTGACATGCCATGCCATTACTTCATACCTGTCTTTTACATGCTACTATTTAACACCTGTTTGTATCACCTGACAACTGATGTGTTATCACCTGACACCAGACATGCTACTACTTGGCAAGACCCCTTGTTATGACATGACTTGCCACCGGACTAATATCACCCTCTTGACATGACTGGTTACCTGTCTAATATCACCATCTTGTCATGCTATCCCTTGACACCCGACATGATATACTTGACCTGTGATTATCTCATTTACGGGAATACTATACTTGTTATCCTGCATTACATGCAGTGACTTGAATCTTGTACTTGTTATCCTGTATTATATATACAGTGACCAGGATCTATAGTACTCATGTACTCCTGAACTCCTGATCATGTCTTGTACCTGCTATTCCCGTAAATTGATAATCACATATTAAATTCTAATAAGACAACTAGCACCCGATTTGGGGGAAACTGATGGGCCCTGATTAATCATGTTTACGGTGGTCTTATCGAGCCGCGCGTGGCCACATTCTTGAGGATCACCTGGCGGCCACCAGGGATTCCGTGGGGTGTGCTGGCACCCCTACTCCTGTCTATTCTTGCCGGGTATGCACACGCCCTAGGCTTATTTCTCTGGGATCTGCGATACTCTATTCCTGTTCGGGCGTAAATAAGTTCCGGTACCTAGCGGTACGTTCCGGCTCAGCACCGGATACTCCTGAACTGTTGTCCCGGGCATGTACGGGGCCCATCCGAAACATGATTCATTGATCTTTATCAGTTTCCAAATAACTTGCTACATAAGTTGTGAGTGGAAGTATGTGGAATGGGACACATACTGAAGCCTGGAACTTAGACGGCTCCAATTATAATAAGATGCTAATATACAATTTACTGTGCCGTTTTGTAACTCGGGTTGTATGTGCTTGGATTATGATGACATGAGATAAAGGTATATAGATGAGGGTTTCCTTGTTTGGATTATTCCTTCGAGGTACTAATCTCATGGGGCCGTGACCTAAGCTTGTACAATCGGTTTTGCTCGTAATAGGTTTTATTCGGTTTTATCGGTTTTTGTCGGTTTTATGTTAGTTTAGGAGATATCTTGTTGATTGGTAGTGAAAAGTGCATTTTTATCATCATATTTACCGTCACATTTTCATATTTATTTATATAATTCTGCACATTTATTAATATTTTGTGATTTATTGTGTGCAGGCCTCGAAATAATAAAAAGAAAGAATTAAAGCTTAAAAAGAGCCCAAAAGCCCATATTTGAAGCCCAAGAGTCAAAGTGCAAATATCAGATTGTCAAAGTACAAATATACAAGGGCTAAAGTTGCAATTATTAAAGATGAGGGAAGGATAGAATTCTACCCAACCCTAAAATCTTGCAGGATGAGCATAAAAGCCAAAGATGAGAAGGAAATTCGTTTAAAAGAGATTGGGAGAATACAAAATCTAGATAACTTGATTTTCAAGTTATATCCATATCCCAATATTAAGAGCCAGGATCATACTTCCAGAAGCAGGCGCCCAGATGGACGAACCAGGAGAGGCCACGCGCCAAAGCGCGTGGCCAGAAGCCAAAAAAATGCCGCAAATCCGCGACAAATTTCCCATTTCCGCGGCATTTCTGACGAGTCTGGGGATCAGCTTTCGTGGGAGAGTTGTAACTGGACTCTAACTCCTTCTGCACCTATAAATACCCCTGCAGTGCAACGTACAGAGCGTCCAGAGGCGAGCAAAGGGCCAAAAGCTAGGGTTTAGTTTTTAGGTTAGATTTTATTTTCGTTTTTATTTTGTAAACTTTGTAACTGAGAGTGGAGGAAACTTTCATGGAGGATGGAGTCTTCGCTTGTACTGAGGTGACAGCGGTATAAGCCCGCTTATCTTCCATTGTTAATGAAATCCATTTAAGGTTCGTTTTTGTTATTATTTTATGTTTTTCATCTCTTGTTTATTCTTGTGTTTCTATGTTCCTATTTTCTTTCTTCTATGTGTTCTCTAAAGCCTTGTGAACAATGAGACCCAACTGCTTCGAGACTGCCTAGCCAACGAAGATCCCTTGATGGCTTATGGCGATGAACATCCTATACGCCATACTTGCAAGTCTTCCGAGAAAAGGTAAATCATCGCACGGATCAAAGGTAAGCAGGCTGAAGAGGTTCGTACGTGTTTTCTTTCTTTTCTTCCTTTAGTTTAGATCCACATCTTCCACAATTCTTTTCTTCACTTCATTGTAAATACCATTCATTGTAAATACCACTTCCTTTCTAACTTAACTAATAAAAATAAAAACTTTAGAGAAACTTGCTTAACGCTTCCATCGCAGTCCCTCCCTGAGGATCACGACCCGCATAGCCCTGCTACCGCGGATTAGAATTGAGACTTGCACATCATATTCTTAAAACTAAAATATTATATTTTGTGTGCAGGAAATCTCAGTCAACAAATTGGCGCCGTTGCCGGGGAGGGACGGTAAGTTATTCTCTAATAAAAAAAAATTATTAACTAATTCTTTTATTCTTTTCTGTTTGCAGGTTTGGAGAACAGGAAACAGAAACATAGCAGCAGCAGTGGACATATAGATATTCTGTGCCTCTGCCCTCGAAGGCAGAGCACCAGAGACTACTGTATTGCCGCGGATCCGCGGCCATAGCCGCGGAAACGCGGCAACAGTAGAGGATTACTCACTGAAATTTTTGCAGGATTCTGCAAATTGCAAATACTGTTTTCTGCTCTGTTGGGTTTGTTCTGTGATAAACCTGTATACTGCTAATTAATTCAACAGTAAATTATTTGTTGTTAATGATAAAATTGATTAGACGTTTGCATATTAGGCACGTGTCTTCTTAATTATTTTTATTTACTGTTGAAGAGTGCTGGCGACAAGGTACGTTTGCATAACATATAGATTAGGAAACACTCTTGGTTGTTTACTGCTTTCTTGAGTGATTACTTTTCTACAGCTTTACACGTACACTAATTCATCTTAAGGCATAACCCATAAATAAGATAAGGTGGGGATTTCATCACCCTTCCTTAGCCCAAAAATCATATCCCAAGCACTCACTAACCCAAGCCTAATATAAAAATTAGTAGACGTTGGCCCTAGGGACATCTCGGACTCAATAGGAGATTATCCTAAGGGGGAACAGTGCTGGAAGTTGACTCTTGCCAAATCAGTGTCTAGGAAAGGGATTGAGGGCCGAAAGCCCGAAGATTGGTGGTTATTTAATTAAGGAACGTCTTTGACGGAAAACCTCCCACCACTCTTGCCCTGACCTGGCTGATTAACTCGTGGTCAAAGTCTGCACCCGACCTCCCGTGGACAGTCTAACCAGTTAGGAGTCGTCTAGGTCATAGGTCTACCCTAACTTAGGATAGAATTTTTTTTCTTTTTGTTTGTTTATTTGTTTGTTTTGTTTGTGTTGGTGTGATATGGCATATAATAATAATTCCAATTTTAATCCATATTACACACCAAACTCTTTTTCGGATATTACCAACCCGGCATATCATAACTTTGACCAATCTAATGTGTCGGAATGGTCTTATCCGAATGAATATAACCCACACCCCCCATCTTATGACTATAATTTCCATAATAATTTCAACTCGTCACAGAGTTCATGGGGTTTCGAGTCCCCCGAGTCTAATTCTCAACCAAATTGTCCTCCATATCCATCTAGTCCACATTCTTCCCAAGATTCATACTCAGATCCACCCATTCAGAATAGAAAACCATCTATCGGGGAAATGATGAGTATGCACGAGTCCAAGCAACAACCACCATCAATCTTAGACATGATGATGCGTGAGTCCACCGATTCACAACTTCATCACGATCTCACTTCCTCTTTCCAAATCCAATTCCAAAAGAGGCTTGAAGCCATGACTCAGGCTAGATTAGCTCGCGAGCATGATTTAGATATGATGGTTCAATCTTTACGTTCTTACAGTTCGGCAAATTCTGATATCGCTGACCACTCTCTTAGAGCCGACGAACCAAGTTGCTTTGGACAACAAGATTCTATTTCAGTGCCATCATCTGAACTTGCCGAAACTCCAATTCTTGATAATTTGGCAAGTTTTTCCTTTCCTGAAATAGAACTTGAGCATGAATATGATCATGATCTCCCACTTGATGATTCAATTTTATTTCCTGATCCAATAATGACTCCAGTGTCTCCACCTGATTTCACTTCTCCCGAGTCAACATTGGATCCTATTCCAATTCATTATGAAATTGAATCACCCATTTTAGATGATCATATTGAACTTGACCTAGATTCTCACAATCTCTTTACTTCTGAAACTGATTGTACAATTCTGACGGAAGATGTTGACCTTAGTTTTGAAGAATTGTATGGCGATGAGCTAGAATTCCTTAATATTGGAAGTAAAGAGATATCACCCATATTAGGTCACATTCCATTGTGGGAAGAAGATTGTGGACTTGAGTTTTAATTTCTTGACTTGGACCCACTTCTTGAACCATGCCCGACTCCTGAGCCCTTACTTGATTTGAGCATTTTCCCTGAGTCGGTATTCGTTCCCGCACCTATATTGTCCAAGTCAATAATTCCATCTTTTCATACTCCATTTTGGGACAAGGAGGTTGAGACAATTAACTCTGAAATTTATTATGAAATTTGGAAATTTGATGGGGTGGAAATACTAAAAAATGATTATATATATATTTTAGTGGGTTATGTAAGGAAAATTTCTGGTGGGTTCCACCAAATTATTTGTTATCTTGATTGGGCCGCATTTCGTGGACCAATTAGACCACCACCGGAACCACCCCCTAAGGTAATTTTCTGCCTTCCCTTATTCTGTTTCATGCATATATGCATTCATTCATACATTGAGGACAATGCATGAGATAAGTGTGGGGGTGGGCTTTACTAACATACTAACATAAGTAGACACTAACAAAATTTGCTAATAAAAAAAAATGTTATAAAAAGGAAATATTTTGACTTATTTTTTTAAAAGAAATCTAAGTTAGTTTTAAGGATTAGGAAAATCGTGATTAGGATTTCTAAAAATTTGGTCAAAATAAATAAATTGTTTAAATTTTTAGGTATAGGAGAAGAAATTGAATAAATAATTAGTCTTGATTTTTACCTTAATGAAATGTGCATACCAAATGCATATCTAGGATTCTAAGACAAAGACCTTGTGCCTCATAAAAAAAAAAGAAAGAAAAAAAAAGAAAAAAATCACCAATTAAGCTGATACATGTGCCTCAAGAAGCATAAGTATTCATGCCTAAAGGTGAGTAAATAAAATAAAGTCCTTAGTTTTGGGCCTAGTTCACTCGAATTTGAGTCCGCGGGGTGTTTTCTCACCTGGTGCCCTAAAGCCAACCGGTTTGGGAGTCATCGACTTTAAGTTCGTTACATGGGTGGATTAGAAAGCCTAAGAAGACTAAGAAATATAATATATGTATTAACACATCTAATAATCAATTAGTTAGGTATGAGGGCCTCAAGAAGCCTTGATGCTTACACGAAAGAAAATTAGATGCGTTATACATATTAAAAAAATAAAAAATAAAAAAAAGAAAAAAATATATATATAAAGAGGCATGAGAGTCCAAGTTAAGGAATTCCTAGTAAAAACATAAGGATGCATATGATTTTTGGTAACGAAAAAGACTATATTAGAAATTCAATTTTAATTCTTACCTAAAATGGAAAACAATTAACTTTATTAAGACTAAGTTTAAAGAATGAATAAAAATGAGGATCCTAAAACTTATAGACTACTTAGTCTCTTCAATAATAATTCAAATATTTTCCTTTTTATGGATTTTGTGGGTGCAATCCGCTGAAAACCCTCACGAGACAACACTCGTCCTCTAGGGTAACCTAGAGGTTTAACGGCTTGTTGCACGTGCTAAGTGCAATCGTGATTCCTACGAAAGTGAGTTAGGTTAGATTAACTTTTCATTTCTTTTTCTTTTTCTTTGTTTTTACTCGAGGACGAGCAAAAAGATAAGTGTGGGGGTGTGATTGGTAGTGAAAAGTGCATTTTTATCATCATATTTACCGTCACATTTTCATATTTATTTATATAATTCTGCACATTTATTAATATTTTGTGATTTATTGTGTGCAGGCCTCGAAATAATAAAAAGAAAGAATTAAAGCTTAAAAAGAGCCCAAAAGCCCATATTTGAAGCCCAAGAGTCAAAGTGCAAATATCAGATTGTCAAAGTGCAAATATACAAGGGCTAAAGTTGCAATTATTAAAGATGAGGGAAGGATAGAAATCTACCCAACCCTAAACTCTTGCAGGATGAGCATAAAAGCCAAAGATGAGAAGGAAATTCGTTTAAAAGAGATTGGGAGAATACAAAATCTAGATAATTTGATTTCCAAGTTATATCCATATCCCAATATTAAGAGCCAGGATCATACTTCCAGAAGCAAGCGCCCAGATGGACGAACCAGGAGAGGCCACGCGCCAAAGCGCGTGGCCAGAAGCCACAAAAATGCCGCAAATCCGCGGCAAATTTCCCATTTCCGCGGCATTTCTGACGAGTCTGGGGATCAGCTTTCGTGGGAGAGTTGTAACTGGACTCTAACTCCTTCTGCACCTATAAATACCCCCTGCAGTGCAACGTACAGAGCGTCCAGAGGCGAGCAAAGGGCCAAAAGCTAGGGTTTAGTTTTTAGGTTAGATTTTATTTCGTTTTTATTTTGTAAACTTTGTAACTGAGAGTGGAGAAAACTTTCATGGAGGATGGAGTCTTCGCTTGTACTGAGGTGACAGCGGTATAAGCCCGCTTATCTTCCATTGTTAATGAAATCCATTTAAGGTTCGTTTTTGTTATTATTTTATGTTTTTCATCTCTTGTTTATTCTTATGTTTCTATGTTCCTATTTTCTTTCTTCTATGTGTTCTCTAATGCCTTGTGAACAATGAGACCCAACTGCTTCGAGACTGCCTAGCCAACGAAGATCCCTTGATGGCTTATGGCGATGAACATCCTATACGCCATACTTGCAAGTCTTCCGAGAAAAGGTAAATCATCGCACGGATCAAAGGTAAGCAGGCTGAAGAGGTTCGTACGTGTTTTCTTTCTTTTCTTCCTTTAGTTTAGATCCACATCTTCCACAATTCTTTTCTTCACTTCATTGTAAATACCATTCATTGTAAATACCACTTCCTTTCTAACTTAACTAATAAAAATAAAAACTTTAGAGAAACTTGCTTAACGCTTCCATCGCAGTCCCTCCCTGAGGATCACGACCCGCATAGCCCTGCTACCGCGGATTAGAATTGAGACTTGCACATCATATTCTTAAAACTAAAATATTATATTTTGTGTGCAGGAAATCTCAGTCAACACTTGTGTTGCCCTATCTACTCTACCTTCTCTTATCTTATCATACCATGAGTAGTTCCTGCTTGATATCACTTGTTTTATATCTACTTGCTCCTGCATGCTTACCTATGCTCGCCACTTGGCATTCGTATCACCACTCGCCTGGGGAGTTCTGACTCCTCTGGATCCTCATGTCCAGGTCCTGGAACTTGGAGCACGTCAGAGCTTCGAACTTGTAGATTCTCTCAGTTGCTGATCAGAGTAGCGCAGTGGTAGCGTGGATCTCTAGCAGATCATCCAGAGCTCTATCCTTCCAGGCCCCCTGTGCGCCTCTCGAGTTTTCCTTTTGTAAACTCGTGAGTGCCTTTTGTACTGTTCATTCTTGTACATCCCTTTGTAATCTCGCAATTGCGCATATCAGTGATGTAATATTCATGTAATATTGGATCACCTATGGTGATAACTTTGTAATTGTACTCATATGTTGGAATGTATAATGCACCACTTGCTTCCGTACTCTGATTCTTGCCTGTACTGATGCTTAGCGTATATACGTGAGGGTATTTCTGACCTGCGTATATACGTCACAGTAACGTCTCCGTACCCGCCAGAGCGGGGCGTTACAGGGTGGTATCAGAGCCTAGGCTCTTACATCTTCAGTACGTCCAGATGGCAAATTAATGGTAAAGAAATTTGCAACTGGAATGCATGAATCCTGGTTATACAATCCAACTACAAGTATAGAGTTATCTATTCTTTCTTGATTATCCTTCCTTTGATTCCTAATTCCTTCCATCTTTCCCCTGTTTTGGTTTTTCGTAGCCTTTATACCAACTTAAGATATGGATATACTAGAGAGGTAGTAGTGGCTGGTTCTGAATGAAGTTACTATATGATCTCTTCAGCCAACTCTATGGTGCTTGGGTATTCTCAAGATTGATCAACAATCGGGTTATCTTTCAGAAGGCGGTATCCGGATTTTCTACGGTTATTCTATATTCTCGGCTATATCTTTCAGAGCGATTGATGCCTGGTATTCGGAATTCTTAATTATCGGTCTTCTTTTTTATGTTTAGTACTATCAGGGTTTTCTTTATCTTCAGTATTCTGGGTTATTCTCGAAGAGTTATCAAGTATGCAGTATAGCTGGAATTCTATTACAAAGCAATGAAATCAGATCATTTTTTGGCATCATTCGAAGATTTATACAGCAGGAAGTGCAGAAGATGTCTATATTCTGATTATTGTTCAGTCAACTTGAGAGCCCTACCTATAGTGCTTCATATCTTAATTGGTATAATTCCCGTCCATGTCCCCTTTGTGTTCAATTTACCCCTTATCGAAATTGCGAGGACGCAATTTTTTGTAAGGTGGATGGATTGTAACACCCGCTCCCAGAATACGTACTTAGTTGCGTATTAAGATTTTTCGATCGTATTTTTCGATTTACTTCCTGTATTTGTTTTGTATTATGAGTTATCTATATGATCTTTTTGCCTTGGATCTGGATTCGTGAACTCGGAGTCAGCCCTACTCTGAACCGGGGGACCGATCCTAGAGTATTGCTCGATTTGGTCTTTCTGGTATTTAGATTTGACCGATTTCAGTTTTAAACATCATTTTCCAATATTTTAGATTTTTTATGATTTTTTGGAATTTTCCTGAATTAAGTTGTAAACCTTCAAAACCGGTGTCGACCAGTGCCGCTGATCGATTCTCAGATTTTTAGTTTACAATCGGAGTTGAATTTCAAGAAACAGCTTTGCCTTAATTTCTTAAAATCACATTTTCTATCTAAATACTTTTTCTGAGAATTTTCTGAATTTATCAAAATTCCACTGGATTTGGTGTCGGCCAGTATCACTGGTTGATTCTAGGAATTTTAATTTATAATCGGAATCAAATTTCTAGATTCCGCTTTCATATTACTTCTTAGAATTATATTTTTTCCTTTTAGGCATTTTCTGGAATTTTTCAGATTTTATCAAAATCCGGCCGACCCAGTGTAGACCTGTGTCAACGTTTGACTTCGGGATTTTTATCTTGAAAATGGGATTGAATTTTTGAAAATTGATTTCACCAAAAATCTTTATATAATATTTATTATTTTTGAGAATTTTTTGAAAGCTTACCGAGTTACTTTATTTTTCGGGCTTTTCTTAAGTTTTCGGTGTTTTCCCAGATACTGGAATTTTATCCAGATATTTCACTCTTTTTCCATTTTTCACTCTTCTCGCTAAACGCGAGTTCCACCAACTCGGATTCAACTTTTAATGCAGAGATCCTCTCCTTACTGCATTTAATGCATTTCAGATCAACTCCCGTCAAGTCATTATGACTTTCTCTCTCCTCTGTTAAACGCAAAACTAGCGTTTATCCTCCTGGACGCGGATTTTTCTCCGCGTCCAGTTCATTTGGCCTGGACGCAGCCATTCCTTGGTGAGACGCAGGTCTCATTTATTTGGTGAGATGGCAATATTATATTATAATCTTTCCCTTTACATATAACCACCCCCACCTTTCCTTCTTCCTCTCTCTTTCACTTTTTTCTTTCTTCTTTCTTTTACAGCAAGTGACAGGCCACGAAAATGGCAGCCATGGGCTTGCCTTGGCCGGCCATTTCTCCACCATTTTTCCTCCATTTTCTCCACCAACACCACCACCTCATTCTCCTCCATCTCCTCCTTCATTTCAACAACAACAACCACCATAACACCATCTTTTCCACCTTCTTCTTCCTCATTTCTCCACCATGAACCCATTAAGCTCCAAAGTTTCACCACCCTCTCCACCACCATATGCTCCACCTTGGCCACCAACGACCATGTCATCTTCCTCTCCTTGTCGTGCTCTTTCCGACGAGCTATTGCTTCGCTCCCCGAAATCCCTTTCACAAAACTTCATTTTCACCATATGAACAAGACTTGCACCCCACTAATGGTTGGGATGTGGAGCTTTGGTCACCTTCTTTGGCCAACTCCGGCCAACTCCGGCCGTCGCCGGTAACCGCCGGCCATCGCCGGCCATCCCCCCTTTCTCTTTTCATTCTTTCCTTCTTTCATTCTTTCCTTTCCTTCTTTCTTTTCTTCACTTCTTTCTTTCTTTCTTTTCATTATTTACATTTCCTGCGTCTCCTCTCCTTCATTCCCTGCGTCCCTCTCTATCCCTGCGTCTCTCTCAATTTTTCCAGTCTCTCTCTTCCTCTCTGTTAATTTCTAGACGCGGATCTCACCCCAAGTCTAGGCAATTATTTAACTCGATCCACGCGTTCTTGTATCAATGCGACGCGGAGTTCATGCTCGCGTCTGCGTTCTCCTCGCGTCCTGACTTGAACGCGGGTCTCGAACCCAGCGTTGTAGCATTTATGCAACGCGAACCCCGCATTTGCGATCCCCGCGTCTCACTCTCAAACCCGCGTCCCCCTGTACAATCTCTCTCTCCCTGTACACTCTCCCTTTCCATGACTTCTCTATCTAGTTCTCTCTTTCTCTCTCCTCTCTCTCTTTCTCTCTCTCCCTCTTGATTTCCTCCTCTCTCTATCACTTTCTCTCTAAAGCCTTGACGCGTTGATTTCCTGGATTCCAGAGATCGGGAATTTCACTATATTTTCTGAAGACTTAGGCGAGTGTCCTCGCTCACGAGTGTCCTCGCTCTCGCCTCCATTTGGGTTTCCCCGCTTTGTCGGGTCGACATGTATTTTATTCCATGTTTATATGTATTTTACTGCTTTATACTATGCGTGGCCGACCCTTCGTGGTCGTTGAACTCTGGGTTTCTGCCCACTCCTGGGATGGCTGATAGCCACCGAGAGTGCGCTTAAACCCTGAGCGTTCTTGGTCCCTCAGCCCTTCAGCCTCCGGTCTCTCGCTATCTCGAAAGGGAAGTGAGTTGAGACCGTCAGGTCTCTCAGCTCCGCCTGGTTATCATGATCAGCATTCAGCGCTTTTCTACTAGATTCGTCTAGGCGAGATGCTGCCAGAATTCCTACTCGCACCTTAAGCCGTGTTGTCCCGGTAACCTTACCAGACGCTCCAATATTAAATACTGTTTGCTGTCTGTACACTCCAGCTTGCTCAGCTCCACTTGGTTGTGCTCAGCTACTACTTTATCACATGCCATGTATTTACTTGATAAGTTAACACTTGACATGCCATGCCATTACTTCATACCTGTCTTTTACATGCTACTATTTAACACCATTTTGTATCACCTGACAACTGATGTGTTATCACCTGACACCAGACATGCTACTACTTGGCAAGACACCTTGTTATGACATGACTTGCCACCGGACTAATATCACCCTCTTGACATGACTGGTTACCTGTCTAATATCACCATCTTGTCATGCTATCCCTTAACACCCGACATGATATACTTGACCTGTGATTATCTCATTTACGGGAATACTATACTTGTTATCCTGTATTACATGCAGTGACTTGAATCTTGTACTTGTTATCCTGTATTATATATACAGTGACCTGGATCTATAGTACTCATGTACTCCTGAACTCCTGATCATGTCTTGTACCTGCTATTCCCGTAAATTGATAATCACATATTAAATTCTAATAAGACAACTTGCACCCAGTTTGGGGGAAACTGATGGGCCTTGATTAATCATGTTTATGGTGGTCTTATCGAGCCGCGCGTGGCCACATTCTTGAGGGATCACCTGGCGGCCACCAGGGATTCCGTGGGGTGTGCTGGCACCCCTACTCCTGTCTATTCTTGCCGGGTATGCACACGCCCTAGGCCTATTTCTATGGGATCTGCGATACTCTATTCCTGTTCGGGCGTAAATAAGTCCCGGTACCTAGCGGTACGTTCCGGCTCAGCACCGGATACTCCTGAACCGTTTTCCCGGGCATGTACGGGGCCCATCCGAAACATGATTCATCGATCTTTATCAGTTTTCAAATAACTTGCTATATAAGTTGTGAGTGAAAGTATGTGGAATGGGACACATACTGAAGCCTGGAACTTAGACGGCTCCAATTATAATAAGATGCTAATATACAATTTGCTGTGCCGTTTTGTAACTCGGGTTGTATGTGCTTGGATTATGGTGACATGGGATAAAGGTATATAGATGAGGGTTTCCTTGTTTGGATTATTCCTTCGAGGTACTAATCTCATGGGGCCGTGACCTAAGCTTGTACAATCAATTTTGCTCGTAATCGGTTTTATTCGGTTTTATCGGTTTTTGTCGGTTTTATGTTAGTTTAGGAGATATCTTGTGTTGCCCTATCTACTCTACCTTCTCTTATCTTATCATATCATGAGTAGTTCCTGCTTGATATCACTTGTTTTATATCTACTTGCTCCTGCATGCTTACCTATGCTCGCCACTTGGCATTCGTATCACCACTCGCCTGGGGAGTTCTGACTCCTCTGGATCCTCATGTCCAGGTCCTAGAACTTGGAGCACGTCAGAGCTTAGAATTTGTAGATCTCTCAGTTGCTGATCAGAGTAGCGCAGTGGTAGCGTGGATCTCCAGCAGATCATCCAGAGCTCTATCCTTCCAGGCCCCCTGTGCGCCTCTCGAGTTTTCCTTTTGTAAACTCGTGAGTGCCTTTTGTACTGTTCATTCTTGTACATCCCTTTGTAATCTCGCAATTGCGCATATCAGTGATGTAATATTCATGTAATATTGGATCACCTCTGGTGATAACTTTGTAATTGTACTCATATGTTGGAATGTATAATGCACCACTTGCTTCCGTACTTTGATTCTTGCCTGTACTGATGCTTAGCATATATACGTGAGGGTATTTCTGACCTGCGTATATACGTCGCAGTAACATCTCCGTACCCGTCGGAGCGGGGCGTTACAGTGACTCTTGTTTTCCGTTGACCGGGTGAACATCAGGTCCTTTGGGAATCCTCTCTTTGGATAGTAGACGAAGTAACACAGCTTCTGTCCACCAAGGATCTCAAAGAGATTGTAGGCAAAAACGAACTTGTACGCAGCAAGTTGTTAGAAGAGTATAACTCTCTTTTTCTTTTTAGCTGGAGGTCTTGGTGCTTCTACAGCTTACAACTGAAGTTCTTCTTACTAAGAATTTTTTTCGATCCCTCTTCCATAGCAAACTAGGCTATTTATAGAGGTTTCAGGGGGGTAAATGTGTCCCCTAAAACACTCCATAATGGAGGTTAACTCCCTCATTACGTGGACAGTAATTGACCCAGTAATGAGGGTAGTTATAACCGAGATGCAGGTTTTGAGCCTTGCGTCTTGCCATTGAGGTGATGCTTGAGAAACGCGAGCTTCTAATTCTGCGTCAAGCTTCACGTGAGACGCGGGCTTTGGACTCCACGTCTTGGTACTGCAATAATGCTGAGACGCAGGTTTCAACCCTCGCGTCTTGGTCCTTGCAGCGATGTTGAGACGCGGGTTTTAACCCTCGCGTCTTGGTGCTGTGCTGGTGGCAATGATTAGCCTTGCGTATGGAGTTTGGATTGTACTTTTGGATGACTTGTCTTCAGTAATTTTTAGACAGCCTACAGAACCCCCTCCAAAGTTTTCAATATTCCGCGGTTGACTGGGACTGATTTCAAAATAATTTGGACTCTGGTTGAATTCATACTTCTCATGACTGGACTGACAATCATTTGAGATACTCTGAGCTTGATCTTATCTGGAGTATGGTCTTCGTGATTGTACTGTAAAACCCTTTGAAACCACCAGAGATGATCTGGTGAGAATCTAGATACGCAGTCCAGACCTCCTTAGTGCTCTGAGCTGGTTGTTGGTGTTCTTTGAACCAGGGGTGAACAGTCATCTGCTCGTGCCAATGTACTGTTGAACTGAATTGCAGAAGTAAAGACTGAATGTAAGTCTTGTAGATGCAGGGGTCATGTTGTTCTAGAGACGCAGTCCTCACTTGGAGTGGGGACACATCTATTAGTTTGCTGAAGAAACGCGCTCCTAGAGGGACGCGATCTTCGAAGTGAAGACGCAGCTCTTACCCTATTGACTAGGCGCGGCTTTGGCCTTGCTGAAGTGATGCAACTTTTGGAGGGATGCGATTTTTGTTAAACGCGAGTCCCGCGTTTTGGGCGCGTTGCCATATGTCCGGCGGAGTTGAGGGGACATCTTTCCTTTGACGTGCGAATCTCAGCTGGTTTATAAAAAATGAACTTAACAGAGACGCGACTCTGGTCCTTTAAGAGGGCACAAACTCAGGTTGTACTGAGTTCATGATTGAGACGCGTATGTCATCTGCAGTGGAGACGCGATTTTGGGCCCCTCAAGAATGATGCGCGAGTCTCAGCTGGTTGATGAGGACGCGACTCTGATTTAACAGAGACACAACTCTGGTCTTTTGAGAGGGCGTAACCTTGAAGCGCGAACCTGCGTTCTTGATAAAAGAGACGCGGCTGTGGATTCTTCAGTAGGAATGAAAGGAACGCAGCCCTCGGGTTTATGAAAGGTCACGGATTTGTGGACACGACCTGCGAGTCTGCGCCTGACGCTGCTTCCTAAGTGTTACATGCAGCCCATCTTAAAGATCTTGTTGGATTTTTTTAATGCCAGGTCAGCGTTGACGATTTGGGACTTGTGTCCTTCGATGTTTCCTGAAGTGGCAATCGACGCGTCGGCTCCTTATTGGACTTGTTGTTCGTGCGGAAATTAAGACTGATGGCTTTGATTTTCATGCCATTAATTGTAAGCCTTATAGCTTGCCTATAAATAGGCCTCATCCCTCTTAGCAGTCCATTAGTTAGACTGTTTTCCTCTGAGATCATGCGCTCTGAGGGTCTTCATCTTGATTTGTCTATCTTCCCTTTAAGGAGATGTATTCCAATGAACAGAAAGAACTCAAAGCTTTCATACTTTCCTTTAATCTTTTCCAAAGATTATCACTGTCAAGTGATTTCAAGATCAAGAAGCATAGCCTTAAGTGTTTTTACGGCTGCGCCTTGATGTATAAAGTTCAACTTCTAGAGAATTCTTCTCCGGTAGGAACCAGTTATCACCATGAAATACTCAGTCCCTCTGAGTTTCTATCTTCCTATCCATTGAAGAAACTCGATCTCTTGATCTCTTCTTGAAGTCTGATTGATGCGCCCGTGCTCAAAAGTCGCGTCTTTCAGGCTTCTTGATGAAGAGACCTGGATGACTTTTAATTCTAAGTCACAAGTCTTTTGACGCGAGTGTGACAAACTCTGTAACGCGAGTTTTGTACATAAAGCCCGCGTTTGAGGGTCTTAACTTAAGAGAATTTTAACTCTTTCGAGACCTCTTGGACATAGATGTGGCAACCTCTGTTTCTCAAACGTGGGTGTGGTGAACTCTGCGTCTAGGTTACCTCGCGTCTTTTATCTTAGACGCAAGTCTAACACCAAACTGCGTTCAGATCTGCACTGGCCAACTCCGCGTCTGAAGTTCACAACTTCAACCGCGTCTGCTCTTCACCTTTTCTGTTTCTGCCTTAACAGAATTTTAACTTTTTGATTTTTTACTTCTTGCAGGTTCTGGGAGCCTCAACCACTCTTCTGCATCTTTGCTGGGCTCTTGGGAGAATATTTCGACCAGCGAGCTTGTTCGATTGGCGAGCATTCGGGGAATCAAAGCTCCTGTTCATGGGCGAGGAGGATTCACGCGGTTAATGACATCGGTCAAGGCCTTATTGGCCATGACGCACCAGCGATGCCCCCGGGTTTGTCATGATCACAGTGGGTATGGTGGTGGGTGTGGTCCTCTTGCAGGTCACGAAAAAGAGTACGTCACCTGTAAGGTCTCGGATCCTCCCTTTACTAATCTTATCCCCAGAAGTGACATCGACGAAAAACCCATATTCATTAGATGACTTTCTGGTGGTGGAGATGTTCATCAACGAAGGATTATGGCCCACACCAGTTGGCAGGTGGAATCAGAATGTTCTTCTGCATTTTGACCTCAAGAAACACCATTGTTCTTGCTTAGCGATGAGCTTCTTCAATGTTTACATCATGCATCATGGTGTAATCAACATCCGATCGCCTCAACATTAATCAGCCTTTCTTCGGCGCTCTTCCAAACTTCTTGTATTTGGAGTGGTGGAAATGCCTCAAGGAGTGAGTGCGACTATTGTAACACTCAATCTTCTTGTATAAGAGAGTATCTTGTATCACTTTCATATGTTTGAACATCAATAAAAGTGACACTTTTTCTTGTCTCCTTATATGTCTTGAATTTCTTTTTTGCATTAAAAATCAGACACATAGAAGTAGGAACTCTTGACTTGCTAAAAAAAAGCGATAATTATCTTAACAAGTCAAAGTTGGGAAAAATTCCGTTTCAGGAATTTAAGAATGCTGTCAGAGGTGCGATGTTAACTTGACAGAAGTAGAAAAGTTTTCGTGAACTTGCCAATCTATGAATGCGAACGACAAGTGAAGTTTCTACCCCTACGGCGGATTACAAATGAGATTCATCAGAGGTTTAGTATAAACTTGACTAGGACTCAGTTGGGGATTTGATGGAAACACTGCTAGAGGTGTAATGTTAACCTAACAATTTTTTTTAAGTAGACTTGTTATTCTGTTAACAAGAATAACAAGGGAAACTAGATTCGTGGGGGATCTAGGAGAACTTTTACCGTTAGAGGTGTGATATTAACTTAACGGGTTGGATAAAACCTTGTCAGGAGTGTGAAGTTAACTTGACAAGGATGTGAGTCAGAGGTGTGATATTAACTTGACTCAATGAGAGTTTAAGTTTCATTTGGGAAGACTGAAAGCGTCACTGTCATAGGTGTAATGTTAAACTTGACAGTGAAGGTAATGCTAGATGTGTAATTTTGAACATGGCATTGGTCATCTTGACTTCGACAAGGAAGTCTGAGGGAAAGTCATGGCCATAGGTGTAATGTTGAACTTAGCAATGAACTGGACACTAGAGGTGTGATGTTAAACTTAGCGTCGCTCATCTCAGCTTCAATACGGAAGCCTGAGGAAAAGTAAATGTCAGAGGTTTAATATTGAACTTGGCAGCAACTTAATCACTGTTAGAGGTGTAGTGTTAAACTTAACAGTAATTTGTCAGAGGTATAATGTTAACTTGACAGTAATCGATTTGCGATATAAGCAATTTTGAGGATGTGTCATTCTATTGATGAGAATTGACAAGTGAAGTTTGGAATGTCAGAGGTGTAATGTTAACTTTACATATTTGAAGACTTGCTATTACATGTAGAGGAGAGACAAGTGAAGTTCATACTTGCTGGGGAGTATTGAAAATTTTTATTGTTAGAGGCATAGTATTAACATAGCAATGAGTGCATTTGTGGACCTACCACTTTATGGAAGAGAATTGGCAGAGGCTTTTGATGAAAAGTAAACTGAACTGTCAGAGGTTTAATATTAACGTGACAACTGTTGATTTCCTGGGGACATGAAAAATTTGCCGTTAGAGGTATAGTATTAACATAACAATGAGGATTTTTAAAGAATTTCGTTGTCAGAGGTTTAATATTAACTTGATAGAATCCAGTTCATTTCATTAGGGAGATGAACACCGGTATTTTTGTGGTCCTACCATTCTGTGGGTGAGAATTGATAAGAGATTTTGGAGGAGAGAGTGGGACTAAGTCCACTAAGATTTTTAGCAAACCCTCAGCTATCAACGGATTTGGCGTACCTTTACCAACTACCG
The DNA here is from genome assembly GCA_038442645.1 of Agave tequilana. NCBI lineage: Eukaryota > Viridiplantae > Streptophyta > Magnoliopsida > Asparagales > Asparagaceae > Agave > Agave tequilana. The sequence continues at coordinate 91,537 of JAVJIF010005546.1, forward strand.
TTTGAGTTGGGCTAGCCATGCTATTCTCCTCAGTATGATGAGTTGTCCAAGACTTATGTTGGGCTTAAAAGCCAACTTTTTTTCTATCCTTAGCCGTCGAAGGCGTCGAATGTCAATCAGAAGATTAACTAAGCTAAAACCAAAATTTCGCATTTTGTTTCTTTCTCAGTATTTACATCATGCATCATGATGCAGCCAGTGCTCAATTAGCTTGACACTGATCTACCGTGATGTGATCTAGTAAAGGAAAGAAGCTCTTCTTGGATCTGGAGTTTTGATCAGAGGTGCAGTATTAACTTGATCGAGGGAAGAGTACTATCAAGGATAATATTTCTTCAAGAATTTGCCATTGATTGGCATCATAAGCGTATCACCATCTGAGGTTATGAGGCGATATGCTCCATTTGAGTAGACCAACTCTACTACAAATGGTCCTTCCCATTTGGGTTGGAATTTCCCTTTTGTCTTGTGTGTCATCACCATAGGTCTTCTGACAGCTAAGACAAGGTCACCTTTCTTGAAAGTTCGCTCTTTGACTTTCTTGTTAAAGGCTCTGGTAATTCGAGCTTGATAGAGCTCGATTTGCTGTTGAGCTTGCAGACGTTTATCATCTAAAACCTCCAGCTCTTGGAGTCGCAGTCGATGCTTCTCCTCATTTGTCATCTCTGCTGTCAAGGCGACGCGTACAGATGGGATTTGAATTTCTAGCGGGAGTACTGCTTCACATCCATATACCATAGAGAATGGTGTAGCTTTCGTTGGGGTTCGGACCGTTGTATGATAGGCCCATAAGCATTCACCTAACCTGTCGTCCCAGTCACGTTGGCTTGAGACGAATTTCTTGAGAAGTTTTTCAATAGTCTTGTTGAAAGCTTCACGAGGCCGTTAGCAGCTGGGTAGAATGCCGTTAAGGACACACTCTGAATTCTGAGCTTATTGCAGAACCTCTGAAAAGCCTGACTGATGAATTGGGGCCCGTTGTCATGGACAATTCGTCATGGCACACCAAAATGGTGATGACGTGATGCTTCAGGAATTTGATCACATCAGATGTCTTTACCTCCCTCAAAGGAATAGCTTCGGCCGATTTAGAGAAGTAATCGGTTATAGCTAAGATGAACCGATGTCCTTTGGATGACGGTGGGCTGATAGGGCCGATCACGTCCATCCTCCACATCTCAAATGGCCAAGTAGAGGTTGTAGAGCAAAGATATCCTGGTGCTTAATGGATAAAATCACCATGGACTTAACAGGCGTGACATCGTTTGGCATAAGTGATGGCATCCGAGATCATCTTAAGCCAATAATATCCTAGTCTTCGAAGTCGATCCCTATGCTTTGGACCAGGCTGATGAGCTCCACACATGCCATCATGTGCTTCTTGGAGTACTTCCTGTGCCTCCTTTTGTGATAGGCAGCGGAGGAGGATCCCGTCATGCGATCGGTGATACAGTGTTCGCGTGATCACATTATAATAGAATTTGGGGGCTTTTCTTCTAATGGCAGCTGCTTCTTTGGGATCATCAGGCAGAATACCATACAAGGCATAGTCGACGTACGAGAATCGCCAATCCCTGAGTTCTGGACCCATTGAAGTCTCAAGAGCTTCTTTGGCTTGACAGTCTCCTATCAGCCTTTGGAGATCTTCAAAAGTGACTCTTGGGCAATACAAATGGTGGCCGTAGACAAGTATTTTTTTTACTACTCCAGTCGAAAGGGCTAAGGAGGCAGCGAGAGATGCCAGTGCATCTGCGTGATTTTTGGCTGGCGTGGCACATGGTCGATGTAAAAGTTTTCGAACCTCTCGGCTATAGAGATAGTTGTGTTGTAATAGGGTACTAAGTCTTCATGTCTGACTTCGTACTCCCTGCGAACTTGGTTAACGATGAGTTTAGAATCACCATATGCTTCGAGATTTTTTAATGCCAATCTCATCGTCGATTTGCATTCCATTCAAGAGGGCATTGCATTACGCTACATTGTTAGAGCAGGGCTCGGTTAATGAGAAAGCTCAAGGGATCACATAGTTCTATGGGAGACAAGTACTACCCCCACTCCTGCTATGATGAGCCCTCGCGGACCTGTTCTCAATGCACCATCGAAGAAGAGTTACCATAACTAACTTTCAAAAGACGTCTGAGTCAGACAAACTTCAGCGACTTCGTCTGGGAGATCTTCGTAAAGTTCGGTTGCTCTTGGATCCGGATGTTCAGCCAGGAAATCTGCCACCGCTTGTCCCTTCACGACTTTTTGTGGTAAAAAGCGCATCTCATATTGGGATAGCAGTATGGCCCATTTTGCCAGTCGATCGTTTAGTGACGATGGCTTCGTCATGAGCAACCTCAAAGGGTTGACCCTTGATATGACATGTATAGTCTGGCCCACCAAGTAGTGTCACATTTTCTGGACAGCGAACACCACTGCCAAACATTCCTTTTCGATCGGGTTGTATCAATGCTCGGCTCTGATCATAGTCCTACTCAGATAATAGATTGCTTGCTCATATCCTTGATCATTATTCTAGGCTAGTAAAGCTCCTAAGGAATGATCCATCGCTTGGACATATAACAGGAAAGGTTTTCCTGAAACTGGAGCTGTAAGGAATGGTGGTTGCGTGAGGTAGCATTTGATTTCCTCGAATGCTTATTCGCAAGCATCATCCCAGATGAATGAGACACCATTTTTCATCAATTTGGTGAAGGGTTGGCATCTTCCGGAGAGATTTGAGATAAACCTTCGGATGTATGCTAGTCGTCCTTGCAATCTTCTAAGCTCTCTAAGATTCCTTGGAGGTTGCATCTCCTGAACAGCGCGGACTTTTTCGAGTCTAAGTGAATTCCTTTGGATGTTACTACAAACCCTAGGAATTTACAGCTGGCCACCCCCAGGAAGGATTTGGTAGGGTTCATCTTCAACTGATGTGCCCGCATGATTTCAAAGACTGTCTTCAGATCGGAGATGTGGTCACCTATGGTGCGGCTTTTCACTGCAATATCGTCAACGTAGCATTCCACTATTTTACGCATGTGCTCGTAGAAAATTACATTCATAGCTCTCTGATATGTTGCCCCCACATTCTTCAGCCTGAAGGGCATGACAGTATAGCATACCCCCAGTGGTGTCCTGAAAGAAGTATGTCTTTCATAATCAGGATACATTTTGATTTGATTATACCCTGAGAATCCATCAATGAAGGACATTCGCTCAAACCCGCACATATTGTCAATCATGACATCTGTGATCGGGAGAGGGAATTCATCTTTGGGACAGGCCTTATTTAGATCGCGAAAATCAATACAAATCCGAATCTTTCTATTTTTCTTGGTAACGGGAACGATATTGGCTACCCAATCAGGATGTTGCTCCTCCCTAATGAAGCCAGAGTTTATAAGCTTCTTGACTTCTGACTGGATTGCTTCCATTATTTCTTGACAGAACCGTCGCTGTTGTTGTTTGACTGGCTTCACATCTGAATTAATGTTAAGGCGATGCATAGCCACTCAAGGATCAAGCCCAGGCATGTCCTCGTAATTCCAAGCGAAAGCATCTATATACTCCCACACAAGAGATATTAAATCTTCTTTCTCGAAGGATGATAGGCTTTCACTTATAAAGATGGGCTTAGGATTGGCCACATCTCCCAGATCAATCTAGATGACTTTATCTTCTGTGGGTGGTTCACATTGTTCAAAGCGAATATCCCAGAGAGTGCTTAGGTGTTTGATCCAAGGATCTGTATCAGACTGGGCCATTTCTTCATCTCCGTCTTTCAGGTGGCTTGTTGAAACCATGTTTACTGAAAGTTCTCCAAAGATGTTGCAGACACTAATGTCCGATTCCCATGATAATATGCCAGATAAGCAGTTATGGTATAGTAACTCTTCAGACTCAGAGGCTGACGGAATTAGGGTTGACACATAACCCAAACCACTGCGAGTTTGATGGTAATAATCAGGGATTTTTCCTTTAGGAACGAAAGACCGAAATAGTGTTCTTCTTCCTTTACCGAAGTTCAACCCAGGACCATTTGTCAGATCATACCCCATGCTTTCCATCATTCTGGGTATATTTGACTCATAGTGAGTGAACTGGGGAGATTCATTCTCGCTTTCTGACTTTTCACGAGACATCAGTTCAGACTTGATTTGTCCAAAAAGGATTGGTTTTTGGCCTTTGCATCTTACTGGGATAATGAATACTGATTCGTACGCATCACCGACATCTTGGTACGTTTAGAAGAATGACTTCATTAGTACATGCAATGATGTCAGAGCATCCATTGCCGACCAGGGGTCATTATCCACTTCAATACTAGTGTCTGATGGCACTGAATCAGAAGCGAACACAGAAAAGTAAGCCAAATTTAACTCTTCATTAATATACCACCCGCCTACATCATCGACGGTGTTATTAACATCGAGCTTATTAATGCTCGTTACAAGTGGATCTAATTCCCACATGCACTTTTCTTCCACCTCTGGCTCGGTGTCAGCTTCGTTACCAAAGTCTGGTTCCTCTGGTTGTAGGTCCTCATTTGTTTTCAGAGAGTCTTGGTACAGGAGGGAGTCTGTGAAATATTCTTTACCCCCTTGAACGGATGCCTTTCGGCAATCAACTTTCGGACTTTCCCACTTTCGTCAATGTACATCATAACTTGCTGGAGAGTGGAGGGGACGATGGAATTACGATGAATCCATGGTCATCCTAGCAACAAATTATATGAAGTGTCGGCGTCAATCACATAGCACGTCACTTTAGACTTTAGGTCCCTTATTTGACATTTGAGCTTGATCTTCCCCATTGGGCGCGTACCATTGGCATTGAAACCATAGATGGTAGTCTGGGTAGCGTTCAATCGGTGGGTAGGGATCCCTAAGTGCTGCATGACCCGGTGAGGCATGATGCTCAATGCGGATCCTGGATCTACCTGAATGCGGCTTACTTCAGACGATCTAATATACCCTGTGAAGTATAGGGGCCGATCATGTTTCCCCTTAACCTGTATATCATCTGTCGTGAAGGTGATGAAGGGAGCATTTTAGGAGGCATGGAGGGAGTCTTTTACATCCTCCTCCTGTGTTTCAGCTGGAATCTGGGCCATGAAGACCTCAGCATTAGCTAGGGCTTCCCTTAGAGATTCTCTTGTTGACTTTGATAGTCTCAGGAGCTCATAAAGGGAGGGTGATTTTGGCCGGAATATTGGCCAATTGAGCCAGGATGTCAAAGCAGTAAGGTGTTGTAAATCCTTCCACGTTATCCTTCGGGAGATCCTTAGAAAACCGAAGCTCTTTCTGCTTTTCCACCAGTTGCTTCGTGGAGGGCTTGGCCGACTCTATAGTGGGTTTAGGAGGACTTACCACCATCTCGTCATACATTTTTAAATATGACTGACCCGAGCGAGTTTCTGCCACGAGCGATTTATTAAGTTCTGCAGCAAGAACGATTTCCTCTTCTGAATTAGTTAGTGAGGGAACATCGGTTTCTGCTTCTTGTGAAGAAGCGCACACCACATTACAGGATGAAGTTTTCGCCTTGCCTTTGGACCTTCTGTTAGTAACAGTAGTCCATTGTTGGCTATCTACAAGATCGGGATGAACTCACATAATTTCTCCCTGAGGTGTGGGGACGAGTACAAGACCCTTCTCATGTTGGTGATGTGGGTCCGTATTAATCATTCTTAGTTCCCCTTTCGGGATGGGAACTATTCCGGATGGTGCTGGAGGCTGTTTTCCAAACTAAAGAAATGATGTCATATTAGCCGTCACTTTCTTCTGCTCTGGACGGAGCTTTAGCACTTCTGCATCGATCAGGGCTTGAAGGATGTCTTTGAAGACGTAACAGCTCTTGGAGGAGTGCCCTAGCATCCTATGATACAAGCAGTAGTTAGGATTATCGGTTTTACTGACTTCTTCAGGACGTCTAGCTTCATGAAGCTTCAATCTGTTGCTCTTGTTGAGTAACTTGAACAACGAATCAACATGTTCATCTTTGAAGGAGTACTGCTTGTTGGCGCGTGGTTGACTTGAAGGGCCACTTTCCCTGACCGGCTGAGGTTTGACGAGGGATTTTATTTCTATCGCCAAATTATCTATTCTCTTTGATTGAAAAGATGTTTCTGGCATACGCCTTGTCGACTTTTCAGGTCTGGGTTTGTTTACTTCTACCTTAACCCTGGCGATAATTTCTTCAGCCTGTTCACCTTGATGGACCAGTTGCTTCCAGTTCGGCTCTCAGCAACTCCTATTTGGGCTAGGAGTAAAGTTTGTAGATTGTGGCAGCATGTTTCTACGAGGGTGGCCTAGGTCATACCGCTAGGACATCAGAGTGTCATGCTTCGAAATCATTCCACAAATGTTTTGACTGACTCCCCCTTTCGCTGCTTCGTGGCCAGGAGAGTAGGCATTGTGATCTCCGAGTCATCTTCGAAGAAGCGTGTCAGGAAGAGCTTCTCCAGATCACTCCAATTATTAATGGAGCCTTCTGGGAGTTTTATGAACCATTTAAAGGCAAGCCCGTTTAGAGTGCCGATGAACAAACGTGCCAAGATGGCATCGTTATCTACCACAATTCTCGTTTGAGACTTGAAGTAGTAGATATGTTGGTTCGTGACCTGATTTGTTACATACATTGCATTTATATTGTCACTTTACCATACTTGTTAGCTAATAAATTATATTAATAAGTTGTCTTTTTCTTTGCTAAATGTAGGCCCAAAGTGCTCAAAGAAAGAAAAGAGAAACAAGCCCAAAAGCCTACCAAATTCTGAATTAATTCAGAATAAATTCGAAATGAAGAAATCAGGGCTAAATATAGGCATATCAAGAGGTTGAGAAAAATCCTCCCTGAATCGAGCGGTTGAAGCCACAAAATCAAAGGCTGTTTCATCAACGGTTGGAGCAGAAACAAGAAAACCAGCAGAGGATACGGGATACCAATCAAAGCAGCAACTCCACACAACTGGGTGTGGCCATCTGGCCACACCAGGGCCGCGAAAACGCGGCCCAAGCCGCGTTTTCACGGCCAGCTTGTGGTTGTTGGGGGAGCGTTTCCTCCCCCAATCTTCCCGGGATCCTATCCTTTAGGTTTTGCCTATAAAAACTGGTTTCAGCAGGGAAAAATGCAGCGAAGACTTGGATTAAGTTTTACATTTATTTTCTTAGGATTTAGGTTCTTTGTTAGCTAGAACAAGAGTTGTAATCTTGCTTTTAAATTTGTAGTCCAGTTTCAAAACTTGTGAGAGAGAGGACAGAGAGCTTGTACTTGAAGATTGAAGTGACAGCAATACAAAAGTCGAGCCAATTTCTCTTCCACTTGCAGTACGGTATAGTTTGCATTATGTCTTTGTTTTCTTCTTCCTTCTCCATGGATAACTAAACGTTTTTCTGGGCTTGCTATCGAACTCTCTCTTGCTTTTCTTCTCTCTTGTTTTTAAAAGAAAAAGACCCGATGACTCATATGAATGCCTTACTTAAAAGCCTTTCTTTTTAAAAGTGTTCTTGAACGCACATGAGGATGGGTATGGATAGTTGAATTCACAATTCTTTCATGAACTTCTCTGGAATTGTTTTTAATTCATTCTTGCTTCTTCGCGCTTGATGTTTTAATATTTGATTCTACGATTTCTTAAAGAAAAAAATCAACTCTTCTCACATATTATGTGCTTTACTTAAAGCTTTCTAAAGGTTAACTCTAAGTTTTGCAAATGATCATTTGAAGGACTTCACATTTTAAGAGAAGAATGAACAATTGAGTAGTGAGATAGTAAGCCTAGACTTTCTTTATTATTACAAACAACAAAACAATTTCCAAGTTTTCTAAATCACCTTCTCCAAAACCTTTTCTAAAAGTTGCAATTTTTCTTTCATTCATCTCTTTCTGTCCATTCTCTTTTTCCTAAAAAACGAACCCAATTTCTTGTTTTAAAACGATTCACCGAAAAGCTTCCATCGCCTCCCTCCTTGTGGACACGACCCGTTAGCCACAAGCTACACGGTATATTCTTAACTCATTGATTGTTTCTTTTCTTTTAGCAATCAATTTTTGGCGCCGTTGCCAGGGAGGGAACAGTGTAGTTGTTTTAACAAGTTTTGTGTGTTTGTTTCAGGGACTTGAAGATCAAGATCTAGCATTCAAGCTTTGCCAAGAAGACTTGCAAATTCTGTGCCCCTACTCTCGAAAGTAGGAAACAGAATTTCAAGAAATTGCTTTGCAAAATCTGAAAAAATTCATTGGACTACTAAAAACTTTGTTTTGCAGGACATATTGCTCGCAAAAATTTCAGTTTTTATATGTCATATTTGTGCTATTTTTGCTATCCAACATCCCTGTTTTAAATCAACAGTAAAACACTTGTTGCAAAGTTAAAAATTGATTAGACATTTGCATTCTAGGCACGAGTCTTTTCAATTCCTTTACTTTATTGTTGAAGAGTGCTGGAGCAAGGTACGTACGCATTGCATTCAGAATAGGACTCAATTCTTGGTTGATTTATATCGCTTTGAGTGAATCTTATTTTGTACACTTCACAAATTGATTTTAAGGGCAACACCCAACAACAAGATAAGGTGGGGATTTAATCACCCTTCCTTGGCCCAAAATCAGACTCCAAGCACTCACAAACCTAAGCCTAAGTAAAATCTGATAGACGTTGGCCGTAAGGACATCTCAAACTCACTAGGAGATTATCCTAAAGAGGGAAGGTGTTGGAAATTGACTCCTGCCAAATCAGTGTCTAGGAAGGGGATTGAGGGCCGAAAGCCCGAAGATTGGTGGTTATTTAATTAAGGAACTTCTTTGACGGAAAACCTCCCACCAATCTTGCCCTGACCTGGCTGATTAGCTTGTGGTCAAAGTCTACACTCTACCTCTTATGGACAATCAACCAGTTAGGAGTTGTCTAGGTCGAGGTTACCTTAGACTAGGCTTGGTTGATTTCTATTGTTGAGTGTTGTTTGAACTTGTTGTGATTGTGATTGTGTTTGTGTATGCAAGTGTGGTCGAGAGACCCTAATTCATCTAGGTTGACTAGAAACACATCACCACCCAAGTTTGAACCAAGACCAAATCCGGTAATGGCTCAATCAAAATCACTGCAGGATAGGTTCTACCCCATTAGGACCTCACTTCCATCTTGCATTTCACTTCCATCGGTTGGTGAATACAATTTCGAGCTCAAGCCTCAATTCATCAACACACTCCCCAAGTTTCATGGTCTAGAGTCCGAAGATGCCTACTTCTTCATAAGAGAATTTGAGGAAGTATATCTAATGATGAAAATCCCACACCTTGTAGACGACGCTATTAGGTTGAGATTTATCCCATTCGCACTTAAGGACCTAGCAAAGAAGTGGCTCTACAGCTTAGCAGCCGGTTCCATCACATCTTGGGATGGTTTCATCAAGGTTTTCTTGAAGAAATTCTATCCTATCCATAAAACCGCTCTCATTAGGAAGACGATCATGCAATTCAAGCAAGAACCTAGTGAACCATTCTGGAGGTACTTTAAACGCTTTAAGGACCTCCTTTTCCAATGTCCACACCATGGAATAGAGAAATGGCGACAATGCCAAATTCTCTATGACGGTTTAGACTATTCCACTAAAACCCTCTTAGAAAGTATGTGCCAAGGGGTTTCTTGCAGAAAGATGAAGATGAAGGATGGGATTTGTATGAAAATTTGGCTGAGAAGATCATCCAATGGGAATCTGCTAGTGAGACCTCTAGGAATTCTAACTCAATCTCTTCAAAAGGAGGTCTCCATTCCATCGAATCGTCTATCGCTAATGAGGCTAAGTTAGCTAATTTGGCTAGAAGACTGGAAGCTCTAGAAACGAAAGAACCAAGTCCAGTCAATCAAGTCAGCCCGAACCAATTTCCACCCCTGGGCTGCACTTACTGTCAAGCCATGAATCATGTGTTCGAGGAGTGCCCAGTGTTTCAGGCTCAACAATCCTACCATGAACCGATGAATGCGGCCTTTTCAAGGCTGAACAACAATCCTTACGCACCAACGTACAATCCCGGCTGGAGAAATCACCCTAATTTCTCATGGAGCCAAAACAACAATGACCATTCACGATCCAATCATGCTAGCCACTTCCATCATGGTAATAATTCTTCCAATCATCAACCAACTTCTCCAATTTCCATAACAATTCTCCCAATCATCCACCCAACTTTCCGAATTATCAACAAAACTTTCCCAACCAAGCTCAACAATCCTCCTTTCAGAATCCTCAATTAGAAAGGAGAATGACTGACTTTGAAAGAAACATGGAGAGATATATGAAAAACCAAGACTCTCTCATGCAGACCATTCAGAGGTTAGAGGTTCAAATGAGTCAACTAGCCAACCCACAGAATGAGAGACAAAAGGGTACCTCGCCTAGTCAGCCAGTCACCAATCCGAGGAATTCCCAACAAGCTCGTTTGGCTGAGGATCCTTCATTCAATCAATGTAATGCTGTGCATACATTGAGGTCAGGAAAGAGAGTTGATAACCAAGTGTCAACACCACCCAATCCAATTCAGCACAACCATAATCAAGCTTCCACCTCATCTAATCCAATTTCTTCCAATTCTGACGAGTCTGAAAAAGACAAGTCAGCCAGCCAAGTGCACCAGCCTATAGTACCATTTCCTAATAGGTTGAAAAACAACAAGCAAAATCTGCACATGGACAAGATAATCGAGATGTTTAACCAAGTGAAGATAAATGTGCCACTTCTTGATGCCATCCAACAAGTTCCTTCCTATGCTAAGTTTCTTAAGGACATGTGCACCAAGAAGAGAAAGACTAATGTTCCTAAGAAGGTCTTCTTAGCCACTAATATTAGTGAGCTATTATCGGGTCCTATCCCTGTCAAGTACAAAGATCCAGGTAGTCCCACCATTGCCTGCACAATAGGAAAAGCCGAGATTAGTCGTGCACTTCTTGACTTGGGGCAAGTATCAACTTGCTTCCATTCTCTGTTTATCAACAACTCGGGTTGGGTGACCTTAGTCCAACTCGAGTCACCATCCAACTGGCTGACCGTTCTGTTAAAGTTCCAAAAGGGAAAATTAATGATGTCCTGATCCGGGTAGGAGAGTTCATATACCCTGTCGATTTCATAGTTCTGGAGACACAACCTGTGTCCAACTCCAATCGTAGGGCTCAAACTCTTGTCATCCTAGGTCGACCATTCCTTACTACTGCTAATGCCATCATCAATTGTAGGAATGGGTCTATGAGGTTAACCTTTGGAGACATGACTAGAGAAGTCAATGTCTTCAATCTAGGAAAACAACCCCGCAATATCGAGGACCAAACATTTGAAGTCAATCTAATTGAGAACTTGACAAGTGAACATGGGGAAGAATTGGAATCAGAAGTGGAGATTGACGTCGAGTTAGAGTCTGATAACTTTAATCTTGATCAAGTTGTAGATTCTGCTGTGAATTGGGCCTCAAACCCTATTTCACCAACAATGGAGCCAACAGATTTGACTAGTCCCTCTAGTGAGCCCTCCTCTTCCTTAGAATTGAAAGCCCTACCTGCGCATCTCAAGTACGCTTATCTAGGCGAACAAGAGACCTTTCCCGTCATTATTGCCTCCCATTTAAATGACGGGAAAGAAAAAGATTTGAAACCAATTCTAAGAAAACATAAGGAAGCCATGGGGTGGACTATGACTGATATCAAGGGATTAAGTCTAACTATCGTTCAACACCGCATCCATCTCAATGAAGACGCCACACCAAGAGAGACCCGCAGCGTAGGTTAAACCCTATAGTGCAAGAGGCTGTTCATGCTGAAATCATAAAACTTTTAGACAATGGGATAATTTATCCCATTTCTGATAGCCAATGGGTCAGTCCTGTCCACGCGGTCCCAAAGAAATTTGGTTTCACCGTAGTGGAAAATGAGAACAAAGAGTTGGTTCAAACTCGACTTCCCACGAAGATCCGAATTTGCATCGACTATAGGAAATTGAATGCTGCAACTCGTAAGGACCATTTTCCACTTCCCTTCATTGATCAAATGCTTGAACGTTTGGCGGCTCACGAGTATTACTGTTTCTTGGACGGTTACTCGGGCTATAACCAGATCCCTATCGCTCCTGAGGACCAAGAAAAGACTACGTTCACATGTCCATTTGGGACATTTGCTTATCGTCGAATGCCCTTCGGCTTATGCAATGCCCCAGCAACGTTTCAACGTTGCATGTTGAGTCTTTTCTCAGATATAGTAGAACGCTTCTTAGAAATCTTCATGGATGATTTCTCCATCTACGGAGATTCATTCACTCAATGTCTCCACCATCTTGAACTCGTCCTCCAACGTTGTGCTGAGAAAAATCTGACACTAAATTGGGAGAAATGCCACTTCATGGGAAACATGGAATTGTCTTGGGTCATGAAATCTCCAAGAAAGGAATTGAAGTGGATAGAGCCAAAATTGAGGTTATTGCTAAGCTTCCCATGCCTAAATGCGTTAAGGACATTAGATCCTTTTTAGGACACACTGGTTTCTACCGGAGATTTATCAAGGATTTTAGCAAAACTGCTAGGCCCTTGACTAATCAGTTAGCTAAGGATGTGTCCTTCACTTTCGATGCTGAATGCATAAATTCTTGGGAAAAGTTTAAGAGAGAGCTTATTTCTGCACCAATCATATCTGCACCAGATTTGTCTAAGCCGTTTGAGATCATGTGCGATGCTTCTGATTTTGCCATAGGCGCTGTCCTAGGACAACGCATTGATAACAAGCAGCATGTGATCTACTACTCTAGTAGGACTCTAAATGATGCTCAAATGAACTACACGACGACCGAGAAGGAATTCTTGGCAGTAGTGTTTGCCTTAGAGAAGTTTCGTCCCTACCTACTAGGGTCCAAAATCACCATTTTCACCGATCATTCTGCGCTTAGGTACCTCATGATGAAGAAGGATGCCAAGGCCCGACTCATTCGTTGGATCCTCCTTCTTCAAGAATTCGATCTTGAGATTCGAGACAAGAAAGGCGTAGAAAATGTCGTTGCTGACCACCTCTCACGGATCCCTAATTCTCCATGCAACGAAGAACCCATAAATGAGGATTTTCCTGATGAACATCTCTTAGCCATCTCTAGGGAACCTTGGTTTGCTGATATAGTGAATTACTTAGTCACAAACCAAACTTCGTCTCATTGGTCCAAAAATGATTTTACCGGTTCTTGTCCTAAGTTCGGTATTTCTTTTGGGAGGAACCGTATCTTTTCAAGTACTGTTCTGACTAAATTATTAGGAGATGCATTTCAGATGAGGAGTTTAAGAGTGTTCTATCCTTCTGTCACGAACTTGCATGCGGTGGACACTTTGGTCCCCGCAAGACTGCTGAAATGGTGCTACAAAGTGGGTTTTATTGGCCCACTCTGTTCAAGGATGCTTATGAATTCTGCAAGACGTGCCCTAGATGCCAAATGGTAGGAAGGATCTCACACCGAAATATGATGCCCCTCAACCCAATTCTAGAAATAGAACTCTTTGATGTTTGGGGCATCGACTTTATGAGTCCATTTCCTAATTCATTTGGGAACCAATACATATTGGTTGTTGTGGATTACGTGTCCAAATGGGTAGAAGCCATTCCTTGTAGAACTAATGATAACAAAGTTGTCATAAAGTTTTTGAAAGAGAACATTTTTTCCCGCTTCGGAACCCCTCGTGCTATCATCAGTGATAATGGCACTCACTTTTGCAATAGATCTTTTGAAGCCCTTATGCGAAAGTATGCCATAACTCACAAGTTGTCCACACCATATCATCCTCAAACCAGTGGGCAAGTTGAGGTTTCAAATAGACAAGTCAAGCTTATATTGGAGAAAACTGTGAACCAAAACCGGAAAGATTGGTCCTTCAAACTTGTAGATGCTCTATGGGCCTACAGGACCGCTTTCAAGATGATTTTATGAATGTCTCCCTATAGGTTAGTCTATAGCAAACCTTGTCACTTGCCCGTTGAGTTAGAACATTGAGCCTTGTGGGCAATCAAGCAGTTGAATTTCGACTTGACTAAGGCCGGTGACTTTCGGAAATTACAAATTTTTGAATTGGAGGAGTTGAGAAATGAAGCCTATGAAAATGCTAGGATCACTAAAGAGAGAGTCAAGATTTTCCATGACAAGAACATCGTAAGAAAAACCTTTGTCCCCGGACAAAAAGTCTTACTCTATAATTCTAGGCTTCATCTTTTTCCAAGAAAATTGAAATCGAGATAGACAAAGCCATTCGTTGTAAAAATCGTGTTTCCACACGGTGCAGTTGAGATCAGTGACCCCAAGAATGGAAATGACTTTAAGGTAAATAGTCAACGCCTTAAACCTTTCTTGGAATCGGTGCCGGTAGATGAAACGGTAATGGGTCTTTTTGACCCAGTGTATCGGTAACTTTCCTCCTTTCCATTTTATTTCATGCACTTATACATTTCTTTCATACATTAGGGACAATACATGAGATAAGTGTGGGGGAGGGTTCTAACATGACTGATATTAAAAAAAAATGGATATATATAAATAAAAAAAAACTTTTTGAAAGGGGTAGATAATATTTTGATATATTTTTTGTAAGATATTAAGTCAATTTTAAGGAATAGGAGAATCATAATTAGGATTTCTTACACTTGGTCAAAATAAGATAACTTATTTGATTTTTAGGGTCAGGAAGAAAATTTGTGAAAGTAATTTAGTCTTGATATTTACCTTGATGACATATGCACACTAAATACACTTACACACTTAGGGTTTGAAAATAGAGACTATTATGCCTTATAAAAAAATATATTATGAAAAAAAAACAAGTCTAATTATTGATTAGCTAGGTGCTTTGGCCTAAGCAAGCCTTAGTATTTATGCAAAAGATAATTAGATAAGTTTGAAAAAAAATGTGTATCCTCTGATTAAGCTGGGTATTTATGCCTCATGAAGCATAAGTATTCACGCCTAAAAGGGGTACATCGTATAAATAAAAATCTTGGTTTCGTGGCCTTATCTGCTCGAGTGTTTAAGTCCTTAGGGGTGTTTTCTCACCTGGTGCCCTAAAATTGTCCGGTTTGGGTGTCACCGACTGAATGCTCGTTACATGGGCAGATTAGAAAGCCTAAAGAAATTACGGAATGAATAGCACCAAAAATAAATAAATATAAGGCATAGGAGTTAATGTTAAAGAACTCTTAGTCAACTTTACAGTCACGATGGTGCTTACGACTCAGGATAAATTAATAGACTAGATGAGAAGTACAATTTGACTCCTTACTTTAATTGATGACATGTTTTTGAATAGAGACTAAGTTTAGGAATGAAAAATTTGATATTCCTATAACTTATAGATTACTTAAACTCTCACAAATATACTTCAAATATTTTCTCCTTCCAAAAAAAACGCTTTTCGAAAATACTAACCTTTTTCTCTTTCTTTATGGATTTCGTGGGTGTAATCCGCTGAAAACCCTCACGAGACAAAACTCGTCTTCTAGGGGTAACCTAGAGGTTTAACGGCTTGTTGCACATGCTCAGTACAATCGAGTGACCTGCAAAAGTGGTCTAATAATTGATTCGAGTTAGTCTGATGTGTTTGCTCGAGGGCGAGCAAAAGATAAGTGTGGGGGTGTGATTTGTCACATACATTGCATTTATATTGTCACTTTACCACACTTGTTAGCTAATAAATTATAATAATAAGTTGTCTTTTTCTTTGCAAAATGTAGGCCCAAAGTGCTCAAAGAAAGAAAAGAGAAATAAGCCCAAAAGCCCACCAAAGTCTGAATTAATTCAGAATAAATTCGAAATGAAGAAATCAGGGCTCAATCTAGGCATATCAAGAGGTTGAGAAAAATCCTCCCTGAATCGAGCGGTTGAAGCCACAAAATCAAAGGCTGTTTCATCAACAGTTGGAGCAGAAACAAGAAAACCAGCAGAAGATACGGAATACCCATCAAAGCAGCAACTCCACCCCACTGGGTGTGGCCATCTGGCCACACCAGGGCCGCGGAAACGCGGCCCAAGCCGCGTTTTCGCGGCCAGCTTGTGGTTGTTGGGGGAGCGTTTGCTCCCCCAATCTTCCCGGGATCCTATCCTTTAGGTTTTTGCCTATAAAAACTGGTTTCAGCAGGGAAAAATGCAGCGAAGACTAGGATTAAGTTTTACATTTATTTTCTTAGGATTTAGGTTCTTTGTTAGCTAGAACAAGAGTTGTAATCTTGCTTTTTAATTTGTAGTCCAGTTTTAAAACTTGTGAGAGTGAGGACTGAGAGCTTGTACTTGAAGATTGAAGTGACAGCAATACAAAGTCGAGCCAATTTCTCTTCCACTTGCAGTATGGTATGGTTTGCATTATGTCTTTTTTTCTTCTTCCTTCTCCATGGATAACTAAACATTTTTCTGGGCTTGCTATCGAACTCTCGCTTGCTTTTCTTCTCTCTTGTTTTTAAAAGAAAAAGACCCGATGACTCATATGAATGCCTTACTTAAAAGCCTTTCTTTTTGAAAGTGTTCTTGAAGGCACATGAGGATGGGTATGGATAGTTGAATTCACAATTCTTTCATGAACTTCTCTGGAATTGTTTTTAATTCATTCTTGCTTCTTCGCGCTTGATGTTTTAATATTCGATTCTACGATTTCTTAAAGAAAAAAAAAGTCAACTCTTCTCACATCTTATGTGCTTTACTTAAAGCTTTCTAAAGGTTAGCTCTAAGTTTTGCAAATGATCATTTGAGGGACTTCACATTTTAAGAGAAGAATGAACAATTGAGTAGTGAGATAGTGAGCCTAGACTTTCTTTATTATTACAAACAACAAAACAATTTCCAAGTTTTCTAAATCACCTTCTCCAAAACCTTTTCTAAAAGTTGCAATTTTTCCTTCATTCATCTCTTTCTTTCCATTCTCATTTTCCTAAAAAACAAACACAATTCTTGTTTTAAAACGATTCACTGAAAAGCTTCCATCGCATCCCTCCTTGTGGACACGACCCGTTAGCCACAAGCTACACGGTATATTCTTAACTCATTGATTGTTTCTTTTCTTTTAGCAATCATGACCTTTACCGTCAAAAGCCTGTAGGTTGGAGCTTTGAACTTCGGAGGGTATGGAACAAGGTCCCACTCGGCCGAATATGGCCGGATCACTCCTACTTCTTGGAGGCCTTTCCGGTTGGTAAGGGCTTCTAGACGGTGCTCCAATTGACTCATTCTTTTAGAATGAATATTCCCATGGTCCGGGTTGCCTTCCTCCTTAGACGAGAATTTAGATGACCCAGAATCATATTGCTCCTTCTCCTCGATATGTACAGAAGATGAGCTTTCTCCCTCTTTCCATTTGCCTTTGGACTTTTTAGAAGAAGTTTGGGCGGTTGACTTTCTCTTGTCTTCAAGCAATTGTGCAAGCATCTGTTTGAGAGAATCGATGGATTTTTGTTGAGCACGAATCATCTCGAATTGTTCCCTCTGGACCTAGGCTTGTTGTTCAAAGCGTCTGGCCGTCTCTTCAGGAGTATTTGTCAGGTACGCGAAGGCTTCCTTCTCTATGGAAGAGTTCAAAGCCTGCGATTCTGCAACGACGAAATGTGATTCATTTACTTCAATGCCCCGAGCTAGGGCACTGTAGTTGATCAGAGTGACCGCACCAGTCCGAGTGCGAGTATGCTGATACACACCTTCTGGTTCCGTGTCGGACTCATCAGAGCTGACTGCTGGTTGTTTTCCCTACTTCTGCTTGCTATATTTGTTGTGACTTCAGGGTACTCCATATCAGAGAAGGTTCTCCTCCTATGGGAGAGATACCTTTTGGCTGATTGGGAGGTTGGGATCAATCGTCTGAACACCGACTGTTTACTTGTATGTAAGCTGCAGCGGTTTTCAGAGAGCATTGCCATAATGAGCCGTTCACAGCAACAAGACGGAGTGATCTGATTAGCACTCCTTTTCTTCATCAAATAATCTCTTAGATCTGTCAGAGGGGGATCAAAGAGATCAGCCTCGGGTTGTCGAGGGCTTTTCAGCTTCTGAGAGCTATCCTTACGTTGCAAAGCTGAGACGCAGGGTTCTGAGACACGGAGCTCACGTCCTGTAAGATAGACGCGGCTCTCGCGTTTTGGCTCTGAAACGTGGGTCTCGCACCTCTGCTGAGAGGAGACGCGGACCTCTCGTTGCTAATTATCGCATCTGGCTAGCTACACTTGAGAAATGCAGGCCTTCTGGGTTTCACATATAACTTTAGAGACGCGGGTTTCGTGTCTCGGATGAGAAGCACGGACCTCGCGCTGCTGATTGTCGCGTTTGGTAGGTGGAACTTCAGAAACGCAAGCCCGTTGGGCTTCGCGTTTGGGTTTCCAAACGCGAACTTCGCGTGTCTGACGTGATTCAGAAGAGATGCAGGCTTGAACCTCGCATCTTGTATCTGCTGGACAGATAGTTGTTCCAGCTTCTTGCGCTTGTAGTTGACGCGCACGTCGTCTCTATTGTCGCTCAACATTCCGGTTACGCCGTACGGGTTGATGGGAACCCCCGATGACCTGGAGCTAAGGAAGGGGACGGGCATGAACGGGCTGAACATCAGCAACGTCCACCTTGCGGGTCTCATGGGAGACGTTGTCGCTGGAGTCACGTGTGATGTGATCCGCCGTGACACTCTTCTGTCAGGGTTTCAGAGCGGATTTGAGAGCGAGTCCCCGCGGAGACCTTGCGGTACTGCCGCGCCCTAGGGCTCTTAGAGCCAGAAGAGAGGAACTCTTCATACTTTGCCTGGTTGAACTCCACGATAAGTGATTCGATCATTTTTTCCATGTAGGTGACGTCACCTTGTGCCACACTTGCTCATCGGTAGAGAAAGTAGTCCCCAGCGGAGTCGCCATCTCTTATTTGGTGGGGGAAATTGAAGATCGAGGAGTAACTTCTTTGTTTGATTGTAAAGAAAATTACAGCGGATTAATAATCCTCTTACAAGAGAGGAAAAATATTTCAAGCTTAAATCTCTCTTTTGTTTAAAGCTGGATTCTTAATGTGGCGATAGAAAGTGATTCTTATTTTTCGTTGACCGTGTGAACGTCAAATCCTTTGGGAATCCTCTCTTTGGATAGTAGACGAAGTAACACAGCTTCTGTCCACCAAGGATCTCAAAGAGATTGTAGGCAAAAACGAACTTATATGCAACAAGTTGTTAAAAGATTATAACTCTCTCTTTCTTTTCAGCTGGAGGTCTTGGTACTTCTACGGCTTACTTCTACGGCTTACAACTGAAGTTCTTACCAAGAATTTTTTCGACCCCTCTTCCATAGCAAACTAGGCTATTTATAGAGGTTTCAGGAGGGTAAACGTGTCCCCTAAAACACTCTATAATGGGGGTTAACTACCTCATTACGTGGGCAGTAATTGACCCAGTAATGAGGGCAATTATAACCGAGATGCTGGTTTTAAGCCTTGCCTCTTGCCATTAATGCTTGAGAAACGCGAGCTTCTAATTCTGCGTCAAGCTTCACGTGAGACGCGGGCTTTGGACTCCACGTCTTGGTACTGCAATAATGCTGATACGCGGGTTTCAACCCTCGCGTCTTGGTCCTTGCAGTGATGTTGAGGCGCGAGTTTCAACCCACGCGTCTTGGTGCTGCGCTGGTGGCAATTATTAGCCTTGAGTCTGGAGTTTGGATTCTGCTTTTGGATGACTTGTCTGCAGTGATTTTTAGACAGCCTACATGGTTCCTTTGGCTGTAGGTTCTCATTTGTTTCCAGAGTGTCTTGGTAAAGGAGGGAGTTTTATGAAATAGTTCTCTACCCCCTTGAACGGATGCCTTTTGGCAATCAACATTCGGACTTTCCCACTTCCGTCAATGTACTTCATAACTTGATGGAGAGTAGAGGGGACGATAGAATTACGATGAATCCACGGTCGTCCTAGCAGCAAATTGTACGAAGTGTCGGCGTCGATTACATAGCACGTCACTTCAGA
>JAVJIF010005547.1:0-93606 GCA_038442645.1 Agave tequilana
AGGAGAGGCATCTTAGAGATCAAGTTTAGATTATTTGTCATTTATTTCCGAATTTCTATTGTATTTTTTGCTTTTGGAAGAAATTGTAAAGAAACAAAGGCTTTTGTAGTGGATCGTGACAAGCATAATAAAGGTTCTTAATTTTTTTATCTCTCTTATTCTTTTACTTTTCCTTATTATTGCTTTAGTTCTTTTATCTTCCTCTCTTCTTTTCTTTTGATGCAAAATTTTCTTCTCTATTATTATATCTTGTTAAAATAAAAAATATATGAATAATTAATTTATCTTGTAGTTTGCTAATCTCTCGATCAACTAAGTCTAGTTTAAAAAATGAATTGATTGAATTTCATGCCTGTTTGAAATCTTAGGATTAAGTTAAGGTTCTTAAAGATGAATAGTTAGATAAGTTGAACTATTTTAGAGTTACACTTTTTAATGGTTACTCTTAGTACATATTTAGATACTTTGATAGCTTCATGTTAGTTTTAGAAGACTTTTCTTATGCTATGCTTAGAAACTAGGATGAACTAAGTTTAATTTTATTTAATATACTCTAATTAGGGTTTTCATTCTTTTTTACTCATCTTACTTGACTCTGAAGCAAAATTCTATGGTAAATTTTTATAGATTCAACATGATGTTCACTCTTCTTACTAGTACTTGGTTTGTGTAGATGATTGGTGGACTATAACTTTTTTTGCTTAATTAAATCCTCTTCTTACAACCAACATCTCTTTTCTGAGCTATCTGTGCAGAGATATGATTCCGAAAAGTTTTTATCGCATCCTTCCCTGTGGATCGACCGTCTAGCCTTTATTACGCGGTTAAATTGAGAAGAGACTAAAAACTTTCTGACTTTAACTCTTAACTTTACTTTCAATTTATTTTCTGTTCTCAATCAATTTTGGCGACGTTACTGGAGAGGGAAAGGTATGATATTCTCTAAAAACTAATTTTTTTCTTTAATTCCTGTTTGTAGGATCTGATAAGAGAAAAACTTATTGCATCTCAGGACTTATAGCTACTCTGTGTCTCTGCCCTAGAAGGCAGAGCAACAGAGCCTACTAAGCAGTCACGCAAACACGGAAAAGCACATTTTTGTGACTTTAATAGTTCACTACTGATTGTGCTTTTACTAGTCTGCTCCAAATTACAAGTTCTGTTTAATGCTCTGATAGTTTTTCTTTGTGATCACCATGCATACTGCTAACTAATAAACAGTAACTCATTACTTGATTAACTTAAAATTTGATTTGGGCTCTTGCATCTAGGGCATGTGTCTATTTAAATTATTTTTTTTAAATTATGTTGAAGAGTGCTGGCGACAAGGTACATCCACATTGCATATAGTATAGGAATCACTTTTTAGTTGATTTACCGCTTTAGTGAATTCTTTTCTACGTGTACTAAATTATTTTAAGGGCAAAACCTGTAAACAACATAAGGTGGAGACGCCATTACCCTTCCATGGCCTACAAACCACTTCTATTGTACTCACAATCCTAATCTATATTAAAAATTGACTAGACGTTGGTTATAGGTTAACTCAGGCTCATTAAGAGATTGACTAAAGGAGAAAGTTGTTCGAACTTAACTCATGCCAAATCGGTGACTAGGTAGGGGATTGAGAGGCGAAACCTCGAAGATTGGTGATTTTGTTTAATTAGGCCCGTCTCGGTGAATACCTCTCACCAACCTTGTCACCTATCTGGCAGATTAACTTGTGGTTAAAGTCAACAATATACCTTTCAAAGACAGTCTAAAATTAGGAGTCGTCTAGATCCAAACTTACCCTAGATTTGAATTTTTGATTTTTTGAATTTTTTGTTTTCTTGATTTATTGGGTGACTTGTTTGTTAACTATATATGTTAGCTTGGTCGAGAGACCAAGCCACATCTAAACTGACTAGGAACAGTTCACTACCCAAATCCAAACCCGATCTACACATGGCACAATCACCATCTCTACAAGATAGGTTCTACCCTATTAGAATCTCACTTCCAGCTTGCATCCAACATCCATCGGTTGGTGGCAAAACCTTTGAGCTCAAGCCTCATTCATCAACACACTTCCCAAGTTTCATGGCCTAGAGTCCGAAGATGCATATTTCTTCATAAAAGAATTTGAGAAAGTATGTCAAATGATGAAATTACCCAACTTTGTAGACGATGCTATTGGGTTGCGATTCGTCCCATTTTCCCTTAAGGACTTAATCAAGAAATAGCCCTACAGCTTAGAGGTCGATCTATCACATCGTGGGACAATTTTATCAAGATCTTCTTAAAAAATTCTACCCTATCCACAAGACCACCATTATGAAATGTAACGCAATGCAAGCAAACACCCAACGAACCATTTTGGAAATATTTTGAACGTTTCAAAGACCTTCTTGTCCAATGACCTCATCATGGCGTATAGAAGTGGTGGCTATGCCAAATTCACTACAATGGTCTAGATTATCAAAATAAGACTCTTCTTAAAACCATGTGCGGAGGGAAGTTCTTGAAAAAGATGAAAACGAAGGGTGAGAAATATATGAAGATCTAACCAAGAAAACCCTACAATGGGAACCTACCAACGAAGAGTCTAGGATTGCAAACCCTATCTCTTCAAAAAGAGGCCTCCACTCGATAGAGGATTTCATAGCAACTAAGACTAAATTCACTAATATTATGCGAAGACTAGAAGCCATAGCAACTAAGGGGCCATAGAAACTAAGGGGTCAGTTCTGGTGAGCTAAGTCAGCCCAACATTGTCCCCAACGACGGGCTACACTTACTGCCAAGTGATGAACCATGTGTTTGAGGAGTGTCCAGTTTTTCAGGCTCAACAGATGTTGACCGAGCCATGAATGCGGCCTTTTCAAGGCCCCGTAACAATTCTTACGCTCCAACTTACAATCCTGACTGGAGGAATCACCGAATTTCTCATGGAGATAAAATAAACACTTCCCACTTTCCAACCATCAGTCCAATTTTCCCCATTATCAACAAACATTTCCCATCCAAAGTCTCCAATTTGAAAAGAACTCAACCGATTTGGAGAAGATTCTTGCATCTATTTATGCAAAATATAGGACAAGCCTTATCTAGGTTAGAGGTCCAAATGAGTCAGTTAGCCAGTTCCCTAAGTGAAAGACCCAAAGAAACTTTACCTAGTCAATCGGTAACAAACCCTAAAAACTCTAATCAAGCTCATTTGGCTCAAGAGGATCAAATGAACTAATGTAATTTGATTCATACATTGCGGTTGAAAAATAAGTTGATAACCAAGTATCAACACCATCAAGTTCAACACAAGCATCCACCTCTCCTAGTCCCACTCCACCTCCACTTGACTCTGACAACACTAAAAAAGACAAGTCAGCTGAAAATGTGCACAAGCCTATAGCACCTTACCCAAATAGGCTTAAAAATAAAAAAATGCACAAATGGATGAGGTATAAGATTAATTACCTCTTCTTGATGCAATCTACAAGCATCTTATTATGCCAAATTTCTTATGACATGTGCACCAAGAAGAAAAGACTAATGTGCCAAAGAAAGTTTTTTAGCACTAAAATTAGTGAGCTATTGTCCAATTAAATCCCTGTCAAGTACAAGGATCTTGTTTGTCCTACCATTTCTTGCATAATAGGTCAAACTGCAATTATCGTGCACTTCTTGATTTGGGAGCAAGTATCAATTTACTCCCTTTCTCAGTCTACCAACAAATTGCGTTGGGCAAGCTTAGTCTGACTAAAATTACAATCCAATTAGCTGATCGGTTCGTAAAAATTTCCAAAGGAGAAATTACCGATGTCTTATTCGGGTTGGAGAGTTATCTATCAGTAAATTTTATTGTTCTTGAGGCCCAACCTGTATCCAAATCTTAAGTCTCAAACTCTCGTTATCTTAGGGCGTTTATTCCTTGCAACTGCAAATGCGATCATTAATTGTAGAAACGGATCCATGAGGTTGACCTTTGGAGACATGACTAAAGAGGTCAATGCTTCAACCTGAAAAATAACCTCGTAATATAAGAGACCAAATGTTTGAGGTAACTTCATTGAGAACAATTGTGAAGAAAAAAGTAATGGTATGAGGAGAGTCTTTATTTCTTGATGAATTATTTAAGGTTGAGTACGATATATTAATGAGAAGCCATATGTTGGAGATCCTAATTTTTAGAGTCACCTTTAAAAAAATTTGATTTGAGTGTCTTCACTTTCGATGAGCCAATCAATGATATATCACATGAGAATAAAATTCAAGAACCTCCAATTGATCTAACCTTTGAAAACTTCTTTGAAGAAAAACTCATGTGTTTAGATGAACCGATTAGGGATATTTTGATTAATTACATACCTCCAGGGGAAAGTGTTGATTTATGTTTTGAGGAGATGTATGAAACTGAGTTAGAATTTTTAGGCATTCATAGTGAGAAAATTCCCACTGAGAGATGTGATGGTAATCATTTTTTGAACAATAGATGTAGACATATGAGGAAGAATAGCTTAAGAAAGATGAGACTAGGGAGGAAGAGCTCAAATAACTAAAAGATTAGCCTCTCACTGTTCCCTATAAAGAGAACTCATTAGAATGATGGAAAGCGAGTTAGAGGGATGAGCCCAAAAAAGATCTAGGTGTGGGAGAAACATGATGTTGTTCATATTTTTGTATATTATTTTTTTATGTACCTTTTTTTTACACTTTATTTCATGCATTCATGCATTACAGTCATACATTGAGGACAATGCATGAGATAAGTATGGGGGGATAACCTACTAACATAGGTCAAACATAAGAAAATTAATAGCATAACATAAAAAAATAAAAAAAACTTTTTGAAAAGATAATAATATTTTAACTTATCTTTTGTAATTATTTAGTTAATTTTAAGGATAAGGAAAACTATAATTAGGATTTTTTATACTTCGTTAAAATAAAACTATTTATTTGATTTCAAAAGTTAGGAAGCAAATTAGAAAAGTAATTTAGTCTTGACTTTTATTCCAATGAAATATGCATTCTTAAAACACTTACACACTTAGGATTTGAAACAAAAACTCTTGTGCCTTATAAAAAAAAATTAAAAAAAGGGAAAAAGGGTAAATATATAAATATAATATATAAATATCATCTGATTAAGCTGGATAATTGTGCCTCATGAAGCATAAATATTCATGCCTAAAAGTGATTTTTATATAAATATTTAGTTTTGTGGCCTTGTTTGCTCGAGTCTTAAGTCTTAGGGGTGTTTTTCTCACCCGTGTGCTAAAACCGTCCGGTTTGGGAGTCATCGACCTAAAACTCGTTACATGGGCAAATTAGAAAGCCTAATAGAACTAGACTACAATAATATACAAAAAGAAAAAAAAAAGGAAGAAATAAAATCACGAGATATAAGAGTTGGAGTTGAAAATTTCTAAGCCAAAATACACGGTCACAAAGACGCATATGACTTAGGAAAGATAATAGACTCGATGAGAAATTCAGTTTGAATCCTAACTTAGATTGAGAATAAATATTTGAATAAAGACTAAATATAAGAATGATCAATTTGGCAATCCTAAAACTTATAAATTGCTTAATTTTTACAAAAAAAATATTTCGAATATTTTCTCTCTTTCAATATGATTTTCGAAAATACTAACAATTTTTATGAATTTTGTGGATGTAATTCCGTGAAAACCCTCACGAGACAACACTCGTCCTTTTCTTGTTTAATAGCTTGTTGCACATGTTTAGTGTAATCGTAATTTCTACAAAACTGAGATTAGGATAATTAGATTAATTTTTTCTTTTAACTTTTACTCGACGATGAGCAAAAAGATAGGTGTGGGAGTGTGATTGTAATGAATAATGCATGTTTTTAGTCATATTTTCATACTTATTTTTTATAAAATATTACTATTTAATTTATTTATTGTTTAGTAATATACAGGCCTCCATAATCCAAGAGAAAGCATAAAAGAAGCCTAAAAGCCCACAATTATTATGAAATAAAGATTAATTGAGAAGATAAAGGAAGCATCTATTCTATCCTATTTAAATTTAGATTTTAAATTAATTTAATTTAAAATCTAGAGGAGGAAAATGATAGAATACGATAAATTCTCATCCTAATTGAAGATAGAGGTAGACTTCTATTCAAATTCCAGTTGCTTGTACCACAAGTCAAAGATAAAGGGGAGAAAAATTGAATTTAATCTGGATTTAGAGATAACTTGATCTCCAAGTTATCTAGGAGATTGAAATATTTTAAAATTCAGGGATCAAATGAAGATTCTGAGAATAGATCTCCACATGAACGGACGAGTGAAGCCGCATATCAAAGCGCGTGCCCTAACACTCCAAAATTGTCGCGACCCCTCCTTTTTTGTCGCGGAAACGTGACTTTTTGGTGGAGTTAGGTGTATGGACTTGGAGGGAGTATTCTACTAGGACTCTACTTTTAGGATCTTCTATAAATATCCCTGAAGAGCAACAAAGAAGAGGCTTCTCAGAGATCAAGTTTAGGATTATTTGTTTAGCCATTTATTTTCAATTTTTCATTGTATTTTCTTGCTTTTGGAGAAAATTGTAAAGAAACGAAGGGCTTTTGTAGTGGATCGTGACAACCATCATAAAAGTTCTTAATTTTTTTTATCTCTTTGTTCTTTTACTTTTCTTGTTATTGCTTTAGTTCTTTTATTTTCTTTTCTTCTTTTCTTTTGATGCAAATTTCCCTCCTCCATTATATATCTTGTTAAAAATAAAAAAAATATGAATAACTAATTTATCTTGTCATTTGCTAATCTCTCGATCAATTTATGTCTAGCCTAAAAGATGAACTGATTGAATTTCATGCATGTTTGAAATCTTAAGATTAAGCTAAAGTTCGTGAAGATGAATAATTAGTTAAATTGAACTATTTTAGGGTTACACTTTTTAATGGTTACTTTTAGTTCATATTTAGATACTTTGATAGTTTCATGCTAGGTTTAAAAGACTTTTATTTTACTATACTTAGGAATTAGGATGAACTAAAGTTTCATTTTATTTAGTTTACTCTAATTAGGGTGTACATTCTTCTTTACTCATCTTACTTGACTCTGAAGTAAAACTCTAGGATAAATCTTTATAGATTCAACACGATGTTCATCCTTCTTAGACTAGTACTTGGTTGTGGTAGATGATTGGTGAACTATAACTTCTTTTGCTTAAATAAATCCCTTTCTTACAACTAACATCTCTTTTTTTAAGCTATTTGTGCAGTGAAATGGTTCTAAAAAGCTTCTTTCGCATCTTTACCTGTGGATCGACCCGTCTAGCCTTTGCTATGCGTTTAAATTGAGAAGAGACTAAGAACTTTCTGACTTAACTTTTGACTTTCCTAATTCATTTTTTGTTCTCAATCAACCGGCAAGAAGATCAAAGTGCTTCAATTTAATAATGTTAGGCAGAACAAGAGGGATTAGCTCCTGCGATTTGGCCAGAACAATGATATTGATATGCCTTTCACAGTTCAGAAACATATTGGCATGGCTAAAGAGTTAAACCTTATTTAGCTGGAGAAGGTTCGGTATTTGTTGTCTAATGCACAATTAGACAAGTCATTTTGAGCTGAGGTTTTGGTATATGCTATCCATTTCATAAATATATTGTCATCGTCTGTGATAGGAGAAAAAACTCTATTGAAAATTTGATTAGTGGAGCCGCTTAAGATTATGGTTTGCTTAGGATACTTGGATGTCTCGCCTACTTTCGTATCAAAGAAAATAAATTGGATGCTGGAACAAAAGAGTTTGTGTTTTTGAGTATCAAAAGAAATTTAAAAGGGTACAAGTTGTGGGACAGCAGAAACAAAAAGTTTGTGTTGTGCAGATATGTCACGTTCGATGAGGCTTCAATGTTGATGCCTAACTCTCAGCAGGAGGAGATCATAAACACCAAGATGGTATCGCAGAGAGTGGAGGATGATGCTACCCACATTCTCCAGTTGGTTCAGTAGTTATTTGAGATTTCAGCGGATGTGGCACCAGGTGTAGATCATGTAGCCAATTTGGATGCTAAACATGTTAAAGAAAAGAATTATTGGATTGATTGCAGTTAGAAGAACCAAGAAAAATCCACAAAAGTAGGCTAAGAAAAAGCATGGATCTCAAATTGGTGAGCTAGATCAGCTAAAGTTGAAGACCATTATTCTCCATGAAGATAGTGATGATGAGATTCATGTGACTCAGCCAGTTGGGTTCATTGCTGCAGATTTGATTTTTAGTTGATGGGTGAGTTTTCTGAAACTTGTTTGGATGAACAATGTATGGCTTAATCCCTTGGGCATAGGATACATAGGCAGCCATAATGATTCAGCTAGTTTGTTGAGTTGAGATTGGTTATTCATTGTGTTCGGCACATATTTGAGAAAAATCTTCACCGATGTAAAGAATTATGGGGAGAGGATCCAAAATCTAGTTGACAGAGTTTTTAACTCTTATTGAAAACAGCCCTGAGAATTGGAGTTCAGCAAGACCAAGGCAGCAAAGCAACAGAGCATCGCGAAGAGGAACATATTGGTCAATCACCTGATCGACCAACATGCACGAGACGCACAATGAAAAAAAGAAGGAGCAGGCTGGTCGATCGTGTGGTCGACCGAAACGAAACTTCAAAATTGAAGGAGCGGCCGATCGACCGACCCGTGACTCAATTTTTGGAATGCAGAACAGTGTGGCCTAGCTGTTGATCAGGCGGTCGATCGTGCGGTTGACCGCAAGTCGGTCTAGCAGTTTCCTATCTAGCTTCTGATTTGTTTTCTGATTCGTTTTTAGAATTTTTGGTTTCTTTTTCTATTGAAATTCTTTGGCTATATAAGCAGGTTTCTGTACCCAAATTGTAATGAGAGAATTTGAGAGTTCGAAGACAGTTTGTTTGAGAGAATTCTTGGCAAAATTATATAGTTTCTCTATTTGAATTATTCTTGATTAGTTGGATCTTCAGATGAATTTGTAACCCTTGTAACTCAGTTCTTTGAATTAGATTTTCTCCCTTCTGCTCTGAGGACGTTGCCAAATTGCCAAACTTCATTAAAACTTATGTTCTCTCCTTGATTATTTGTGTTTGAGTTATATATGTGTTGGTGATTGACATACGGTGTTTGGTACTTTGATATTGATTAGAGATTTGATGATTCATCATGAGGCCGATCACAACAAGTGGTGCTTCCGCATAGCACACAACGATATTGAGAATTACCTTGAGATGTATATGCTCTCTACTAATTGCAACTAGAATATAAAAAATCATAAAATTTATCAGGTCAAAATCATTTCTTTCTCCTTCTAATTTAATATTTTCTCTTTTCAGGGGAAAGAAAAGCTTAATAGTCAATAATGCATTGGGTAATTAAACAAGAATAGTATAATTTTAGATTCATATGTGCCTAAAAATCCAACTATGTTTTAAGAAACAAAATTGAATTGGTGTTGGCAAAACACTGATTATTAAATCCCAGATTAAGAGAAAACAGTATCGTGATGTAAGATCAACTGTTGATTATAATAGGAAATGACCAAAGCATGAGACAGATCCTAATCACATCAATGAAGGGATTAACCCCACGAAATTGATAGCTTTATGATATTTAGAGCTTGGTGGTAGTTATGACATGCAGACATAATAATAGGAAAACTAGTTTTCGTTTGATATGTATCAATTAGTTGGCCTCTGTGGGGAGAGATCTAAAACAAGGGTAGATATGAAAATATGGTCAGGAGAGATAAAGAAGCAGCAGTTGAAGCAGTGGCTTTCGACAGGCTCATTGAGGAGTCAACATCCTGTACATGGATACACTAATAGAAAGTTGGAGCTGTCGATGAACATATGGAGTGTTGTCGACAGCGATTTACAGAGAGTATGAGATGTCTCAGGATGTCGACAGGCCTCTAAGGCTGTCGACTGGTTCTGGGCGTATTCGAGTCAGTTTCTGAATTTATTTCTGATCCAAATTCAGAGTTTTTGGTTTCTTTTTCTTTGTGAACTTTGTGGCTATATAAAGACGGGTATTGTCCCCATTGATTATAGCTTTTTTTTAAGAGAGGTGAATTGTATTGAAGAGTTCTAAGCTTAGTTTGTTTAAGAGAATTCTACGACAAATTGTATAGATTCTTAATGTGGATCTTCAGATTAATTTGTAATCCTTGTAACTCATTTGTTTAAATACGATCTTCTCCTTTCTTCTTCGAGGACGTAGGCAAGTTGCCAAACTTCATTAAAATTCATTTGCTTCCTCTTTGTATAATGGTTTCATGCCATATTTGTAATTAACTCGGCATTTGATGCATTAATCTTGGTGATCAGCGAGCAAGAATTCTTTTGGAGGGTGCAATAAGTGGTGTCAGAGCATCCCAGGTTCGGTGTGGGATCGTTTGTTAACTCCAAGAGTATCATGGTTCGTTCAGCAGAGATTTCGTGTCAATTCGGAGCGGTGTTGGGACTATTTGGTAGAGATCGTGTGTCGATCTCAAAGCGGCTTTGGTACTGTTTGTGGGATCATGTATCGATCTCAGAACAATATTTTGAATTGCTCAAGGGATCAAATTTGGTCGAGTAGATCGCTTCAGAAACTCATCAAGAGTTTCAATTTGAGGTAAAGATTCTATCTTTATCTAGTTTGGACTTATTTCTGTTTGGTTTTCTGTATTGCGTTTGGTGTTTTTTTTGGAGGATATATGGTCGGAGTTAATCAGTAAACTATGAAGACAGTGAACATCTACCAATCGAAAATCGATGTGGTGAAGTTTGATGGTACGAACAATTGGTAGGGCAGATTTTGGAAAGTCCAAAACTGGTGGTCGTGAAAATTTGAAGGAAAATCAGTCTGCTTACTGTAAAGAAGTAGAACAACTAGAAAATTGATTGTTCAAAGCTCAATAGTAGAAGCCCGAGAAAAATCTAGCACAGGTGGTCAGCACAGCAGATGATACTTCACA
The DNA here is from genome assembly GCA_038442645.1 of Agave tequilana. NCBI lineage: Eukaryota > Viridiplantae > Streptophyta > Magnoliopsida > Asparagales > Asparagaceae > Agave > Agave tequilana. Next base: position 10,953 of record JAVJIF010005547.1, read on the forward strand.
GGCATGTGGATCGGACTCAGGCTCATGTGGTTATTCACTTTCTGCCACCGTTGTTGTTTGATGTTCAGAAAATCTGAATAGATTTTGGATAGGGGTACTACTTATCACGTTTGTTCCAACGAGAGTGGTTTGCTAGTTTTAAAAAACTAGATAGAGTCTTGCTAATGTTCGGCACCGGATACACATGCCAGTTTAAAGGGATAGGTACATCCGCATCAAGTTATTTGATGGGATGATAAGAAAGTTAAAGGATGTGAGGTATGTACCTCAGTTGAAGAATTTAATTTCAATTGGAACTTTGGAAGCGCAAGGGCCTAAGAGAAACTATTAGAGAAGGCGTTCGCAAGATGTCCTAGCAGCTTATTGGTAGTTCTGAAGGACATTCGACGCAACAACTTGTACTGCTTGAAGGGAGTGCAGTTCTTGAAAAATTAGCATCTTCAGAACATTCAAAAAATGACTCTACCAGGTTATGACAGATGAGGCTAGGACAAGTTGGTTTGAACTTCTTAAAAGCATTTGCAACGCAATGATTATTGGAAGGTGTATCTACTTGCAAATTGAAAATTGTTGGACATGGTGTTATGGACAAGAAGATAAAAGTAAAATTTGGTACCACAACTTACCTCTCGGAAGGTCTTCTTGATTGTATTCACATTGATATTTTGGGTCTTACCAAGACTGCAACACTTGGAGACCATCGGTGCTTTGTCTCGTTTATTGATGATGTATCTAAGCGATATTGGGTATATCTTATGAGATAAAGATTTGAAGTCATTGATATGCTGGTGAAGTGGAAGAATGTAATGGAGAAACAGACTGGTGGAAGATCAAGATGCTCCAAATTGGTAGTGTTGCGAAGTACAAAGATCAATTTCTACAATTTGACAAAATTATTGGTATTGGTATTCACTTCACAAATAGAATACATTGGGTGGCTAAGGAGATGAACCATTCCTTACTGGAGAAAGTTTGGTGGTAGTTGTCTAGCGATGTTGGCCCAAAGGTCCATCACCCTAGTTTTGATTATGATTAACTCATATAGTTATAATACTAATGATCTTGTGCTTATTTAGTCTCAGATATTTGATCAAGATCTTAGTCGGTGTTTAGCTTCAACAAAAGATTCGAAGTCAAGTTTTGAAGATAGCACATGTTGATTCAAGAGCTCGCGCTTCAAGATCGCATCAAGTACTCAAGCGGAGTCTAGCTCTTTGGATCAAGATTTAGACCAAGTTAAGAAGGAGAAGAAGATTTCCAAGAGAAGATTTTCAAGACTTGAGTCTAGATTTGTAAGTGTTAAGATTTTGTTTTTAAATAAAATGTAAAGGATAGATTAGTTGTGGATTACTCAAGCTCATATACACACACACACAAAATTTACATGTGTTTTCATAAAATAGTTTTGATTTTTGAAAATACCATTTTGGTTTGAGCTTCAAAGTTGATATCCTTATGTTTCATGAATAGAATTCATTAAAACAAGTTTACATGTTTTATATGTTTTTTTAGATTTACAGACGGAGATGAAATTGTAGAGAGTGAAGATGAAGGAAATAGTGTAAAATGTAATTGAGGAGGAGGTGGTGATTTGGTGGTGGAGGTGGTGGATTTGGAGAATTTAGAGGTGATGGTGGGAGTGGTTAATTGAAGGAGAAGATGATGGTAGAGATGGAATTAGAGAGGAAGGAGGAGATTTGGTGGTGAATTTTGGTGGAATTTGAAGAGAAAGAGGATGGGGTGAGGGTGGTGGTACCGGAGGTGGCCGGCGCCTGGCCCAAGGCGGTGGTGGTGATGGCGTTCTCCCGGAAGAGGAGGAAAGAAGGGGAGAGGAAAGAGGTGAAAATCACCTAGAGGGGGGTGAATAGGTGATTATGCTAATCAATGGACACTTTAAAAAGATATGATGCAGCAAGTGAATATAACTATGAAAATGAAGAGCAAGTACAATGTTGTAAAGAAAATGTGAAGCAAGTAGATAAAGCAATGAATATAAAGTTAGCAAGAATTAAGAGCAAGTAAGAACAAGTAAACCAAACGCAAACACGAAGAATTTTTCCGAGGTTCGAGCACCCAGCTCTACGTCCCTGCCTTCACCCAGAAGGATTTCTAACAACTATAACTTCACAAAGAGGTTACAAATACACCGGAGTACCAAACTCCACAATCTCAAGTACAAATTCTCTCTTAGTGATCAAAAGACCACAAACTATCTTTTGCAAACGTCTCTTTCCCTTACAAGAGTCCTGTAGAGTAATGGTTAGAATTGAAGCTCAAAATAGTGTAAGTGAAAAAGGAAATAAACTAGAGAGAGTTTAGAAAATGAAACTTTAGCGATGAGAGAATCTTCAGCACAAAAACCAAGGACCAAACTCTCTTGAAAACTTTTGAAGACTTTGAAACTTTTGTATATAGCTCGATTGTTTTTCTTGTTGTTGAAAACATAGCCCTAATCACCACTATTTATAGGATAGGGTTAGGGATCAAAGGTAAACACATATAATATCAATAAGGAAAATTTTGACCCATAAAATATCCCCTAAATACGTTTAAAAACGAAAAACACGAATTTAAAACGTGTTTAAAAACTAGCTGTTATGGCTGAAACGGCTACCTCGGTCGGCCGGCCGATCGACCATGATTCAAATAAAAAAAAACCGTTGCAGGCTATCGGTCGACCGCCCGGTCGGCCGAAACAAACAGAGAGTAGCACCACTTCAGTCGGCCAGCCGCCCGGTCGACCGAAGGGCTCCGGTCGACAGTCCGGTCGACCGGTAAACATGCACACTGATACATCAAAACAGACAGAATACTAGTCGACTGGGTCGGTCGACCGGTTTGACCTGACATAATGACGGTTGACCGATCGGTCGACCGGCTCAGGCCAAAAGCTGAAACTCAAACACAATTTTAAGGAGATTTTGATATGTAATAAAATATTTTTGATATGAAACATGTATAATGCCTAAAATTGAGTTTATAAACAAAAGTCTTTGTATTAAAATATTTTGTATATCTTTATAGGGAATATTTCTAGGAAATGCATGTGCGCAAAAACGTGTGTGTTGAATATAGAGCTTCAATCCTAATCACTATTCTTTAACAAAACAAATGAATTATCTTGAGCAATCTTGAAGTCTTGAGCCATGGAAAAGTCTTGCTAGAGCCTTCTCTTCTATGATCCTTCCTTGATGTGCCATAAGACTTCTTTACTCCATGAATCCTAGAAGATCTTGCAATAGCTAAGCAATGGCTTCCAAACATGGTACAAAACCTGAAACTTATCTTAAACAAACTTATTAGTACCAACTAACTCTTATTTGTTTTGTTATCATCAAAACTCTAAACAAATGGAGAGTGTAACCTTTTGGGCCAACAAGAGGGGGAGAGAAAGAAAAGAAAAAGAAATGAAAGGAAAAAAGAAAGAGAGGGAATGAAAGAGAGTGATGAAGGGGGGCAAGTTAATGAAGGGGAGTGGGTCGGTAGTGGAGGTGGGGGAAAGAAAAAGAAAAAGAATGAAAGAAAGAAAGAAAGAAATGAAAAATCCTGAAAAATAATAATATTATAATAATGTCGGGAAATATCGACTATTCCAGAAAAATTTTCAAAAATACCTAGAAATAGAAAACATCATCTGAGCAATTATATGAAATCAGATTTTAGAAAGAAAATCTCATTTTCAAAATAAAAATTTTGAAATCTACCAGCGATACTAGCCAATACCAAATCCGGCCGAGTTCTGATAAATTCAGAAAATTCATCAAAAATACATTAAAATAGAAAATATTATTCTAAGAAATAATATGAAAGCAGATTTTAGAAATTTAACTCTTTTTGTAAATTAAAAATCCTGAAATTGACCAACTATACCAGTAGGCACCGATTTTGAAGAATTTACAATTTAATTCGAAAAAATTGCAGAAAATCATAAAAAATCTAAAATATTAGAAAATAAGTTTGAAACTGAAACCGGTTAATTCTAACTATCGAAAAGATCAAATCAAACAATATACTAGGATTGAGTCCCCAGTTCAGACTAGGCTGACCCCGAGTTTACGAATCTGATTCCAATGCAAAACGATCGCATAAATATTCATAAAATAAAAAATATAGGAAGTAAATTGAAAAAGTATGATTGAGAATCTGAATACGTAACTAGGAACGTATTTCGGGAATGGGGTGTTACAATGTGGTATGAAGAATTGCTCTATGGAAGATAAATTGATTCTACTCCAATGTCCCAAAAATGATCCACAAATAGAGCAAATGAAATACATTTCATATGCACCGACAGTTGAAAGTCTGATGTATGCTTAAGTTTATACCTGTTCAGACCTAGCATACGCCATTAGAAAACTTGGCATATACTTGTGCACTCTTGGGATTAATCACTGGAAGACTGCCAAGAAAGAATGCGATATCTATAGAAGACTACATGAAATCTGATCAGTTGCAGCTAATAAAATATACAGATTCAGATTATGCTAGATGTATCGATAATAGAAAGTCCACTTCATGTTATATTTTCCTGATTGCAAGAAGATAGTGGATTTAGTCGAGTCATTGCAGCTACACTATGATAATAAGAGTTATAGAGCTTTATTACAATAATGACAATAATTCAGTAAAGTCGAAGCATATCAACATAAAATTTCTTGTCATCAAGGATAAAGTTCAGAATCACATTATGTCTGTTGATAGTATTGGTATTATTCTTAATATTACAGATCCACTCACTAAAAGACTTTCATCTAAAGTCTTCTTGGAGCATATTACTCATATAGAGATGGCTTGTCATGATGAAATCCTAGTTTAGTGGGAGTGGATAATTTTATGTAATAGATATTATTTCTAAGTGTATTTATGTATATTTGTTGATTTTGATAATAACATCATAACTGATTTCTTTAAATATCTTATGAATTTAATTTGCGCATTTCAGTTTGTCATAAAGTTAGACTCGTTGGAGTCATAAGGTTAGACTCGTTGGAGTCATAAAGTGAAAACTACTTGAAATTGTACCTTATTTGATCAGAGAACATTCTTATGCCACACGTCCACATTTGATCTATGCTGTTAAGGGTTTTGAAACTTGTGATGTGAAAGGTCCTATCTCGATTATACTGTAACGCCCCAATCCCGTGGGTACAGAGACGTTACTGCGACGTATTTACATAGGTCGAAAATACCCTCACATATATACGCTAAGTATTAGTATATGTAAGAATCAGAGTATGAAAGTACGTCATGCATTATACATTTCAACACATGAGTACAATTACAAAGTTATCACGAGATGTAATACAATATTACAAGAATATTATATCACCGACAGGCGCAGTTGTGAGAATATAAAGAGATATACAATTGAAAATAGGACAAAATATGCTCACGAATTACAAAAGAAAAGCTCTGGAGACGAGCAGAGGGGCCTGGAAGGATGGGGTTTCAGACGGTCTACCAAAAATTCACGCATCCGCTGCGCTTCTCTGATCAGCAACTAGGAGAATTCTCAGCTCTAAGCTCTGGGTCTGGACATGAAGATACAGGGGAGTCAGAACTCCCCAGCGAGTGTTATTGCGAATGCCAAGTAGCCTGCAAAGATAAGCATGCGTGTATCGATAAATCTGAATCATAAACATGCATTGAAAACCGTGTCGTGAGCACAGGCATACAGGAGCGAGTAAAGAGCTAGCAAGTAAAGTAACTATGGTAAAACCAGTTATTGAATCCCAAATTAACGATCTGTGAGGTTAGTACGTCGAAGGAATAATCTAAACAAGAAAACTCTCATATATATATATTAATATATATATATATATATATATATATACTACTATATACCTCATGTCACTGTATCCTGAGTTGATATAACCTGAATTGACTCCTAAACTATAAAAATGTCATAAATCTGATAGAAATCCAATAAAATTAATAATACTGAATACAAGCAAAATCAGCTATACAGGCTCGATTTACAGCTTCATGAAATTAGTACATCGAAGGAATAATCCAAACAAGAAAACCCTCATATATATACCTTTATCCCATGTTATCGTACTCCAAGCGTATACAACCCGAGTTGTAGAACAGCACAACGAGTTATTGATTAGTACTTTATTATTATTACTCGCCCTACCCATATATCTAGGTATATGCCCTAGCGTCTCAACCACATACACCCATATATGAGTAAGTTGAGGTTATTATTGGAAACTGATGATGAGACCAATGTGTTATGTTTACAGTGGGTACCTTGCATACCCGAAACCACGACCCAGGATGTTCTGGTGCTGACCCGAAACCTTCCTCTAGGCAAACAGGAAGGTGGGTCTTATATTATACCCATTTAGGAATATAACAGGAGGTAGGGAGTCAGCGCTCCCCTTGGATACCCGGGCCCTCATGCATATCCAAAAATTAGAGTTGTATAATATACCTAATATCACTGTAAACATATTCACCACTTGAAATCCATCAGTTTTCCCCTAAACCGATGTAAGTTAGTCTTTTTATAGTTTATTATTAAGTAATTAACATATTTATAGGAATAACGGGAGTAGAAAAAGTTCAAGAGTTACAGGAGTACATAAGTACTATAAATTCAGGTGACTGTATATAATACAGGATAACATGTATAGGATTCCTGAAAACGTGATAATCACAGTCAAGCGATAACGTGTCAGGTGGCAGGAAATAAGTGATATTGAACAGGTGTCAGGTGATATCATGTAGGGGTTACGTGATAGCATGCAGGGGTAAGTAATAGCATGGTGAGTATCACTATCATATATTTTCAATACAGGAAAACAGTACCGATGCAGGGGATTGGCACGAATACAGAAAAACAGTACCGATATAGAGGATCGGTATGAATATAAGAAAACAGTACTAATACAGAAGATCAGTACGAATACAAAAAATAATACTGATACAGGGGATCGGTATGAGTACAGGAAAAACTATACAATTTGAAAATAGTATAAATATAGTTTTCAAACTCTTCACAACCATCAAGGGAGAAATAATAGTTGAATTAACAAATAGACAAGCAGGCATGCAAGCAAGCGTACATTCAAGTAAAGCTAAACAAGCTGGAGCGGGGCTAACGCATAACGCTAAACGCTATCACGTCCGCTGTAGTTACCGCTCGTGGTGAAACCATGATAACGCACAGCAATCGCTCACGATATAACTACACTCGAACAGAGTTAGTGATAGAGCATTGAGTGCTAGGCTCACTTACCAGGCGGAGCATGAGAGCTCGGAGGCTAAACACAACACGAAGGTTGGGTGTAGAAAGCCTGAAGGCTGAACACAACCTGGAGGCTGGGTACAGTACCTGCACAAGATGTTAGCACCACATGAGCACACATATCAACGTGATAATAACTAAACTACGATAGAGTGGAGAAGCCCAGAGGCTGATAGGGCCTGGAGGCCGAGTAGAGCGCCCGGAGGCTAAACGACTACGAAGGGTTGGCCACGCATGATATGAAGCAGTAATAAGACACATCACATGTAGTATATATATACATGAAGTAAAGTACCCTAGTACAAGCATTCATCGCAGGTATAGCATATATCCAGTTTAAGGTACTTGACCACATACAAATACAATCACACGGTACAATACAAAATGTAAAATACAAGCGGGTAATAAATACATGACTCCCTAAAACATAACTCAACCCGTCGAAGCGGGGAGACCCAATAAATGGGGGAGGACACTCGCCTAAAATATTAAAATACGTCGCGATCCTCGAACTTCCAAATACGTGCGCACGGTCCCGGGCAATCCCACCAATACCAAAGAGGGGTATATAGTAGAGAGAGATAAATAGAGAGAGAAATGAAGAGAGAGGAAAGAGAAAGTACAGCAAAGAGAGGGAGAGATAGCAGGAGAGAGAAAAGGGGGAGGGAGGCTGGCCGGCCCTCTGCCGGCCAGGGGTAGCCGCCGGCGGCTCTGGCCGCCGTTGGCGCCCTAACCGAGAAGTGAGAGAGAGAAGGGGAGGGGAGAGAGAGGCGGGGGGGGAGAGAGAAGAAAGAAAGAGAAAGAGAACGAAGAGAGGGAGGAGAAGAGATCGGAGAAGGGGAGAGGGGCCGGCCGGCCAGGGGCGGCGTGGCGACCGTCGGGTTGCCGATGGTCGTCGATTAGAGAAGAGAGAGGAAGGACAAAGAAAAGAAGGAAAAAACAAAAAAAGGAAAAATGAAGAAGAAGAAGAAGAAAATGGGAAGAAGAAGAAGAGAGGGAAGAGAGAAGGAGGAAGGCGATCGCCAGAGCTCCGGGAGGCGCATCAGAGGTCAGCGAAGACGGGGGCCGCGCAGATCTGGGGAACGAAGAAGGAGAAGAGGAAAAAGGAAAGAAAAAGAAAAAAAAGGAAAAAGAAAAGAGGGAAAGAGATCTAGGGGATCGCCGGAGTTGGGGGGTCGCCAGTGGCAGCGCGTACGGCACTGACAGGCGGCGCTCTGGCTTGGGCGGCGGTCGCCAGGGAGAAAGATGAAGGAGAGAAAAAGAAGGAAAGAAGAAGGGGAAAAAAGGAAAGAAAAAAGGGAAAAGAAAAAGGAAAGAAAGAGAGAGGGATATGATGGGGGTGTAGTGATGGGACCGACCCCATGTGGACGCCGCTGATGGGATGGGGGAAGAAAAGAAAAGAAAAAGAAAAGAAGGAAGGGAAATATTCCAAATATATATAATAATATTTTAATGTCAGGAAAATTGACCATTCCAGAAAAATCCCCAAAAATACTTGAAAGTAGAAAACATCACTCTGACGAATAATGTGAAATCAGTTTTTAGAAATGAAATCCTATTTTCAAATTAAAAAACCTGAAATCTTCCAGCGATACCAGTTGACACCAAATCCGGCAAACTTCCGATAAATTCAGAAAAATCTCAGAAAATGTATTAAAAAAGAAAATATGATTCTAAAAAGCAATATAAAAGCAGAATTTAGAAATTTAATCCCGATTGTAATTAAAAATCCTGGAATCAACCAGCGATATTGGCCGACATCAAATCCAGCCAAGTTTTGATAATTTTAGAAATTTTCTCCAAAAATATATTTAGTTAAAAAATATGATTTAAGAAATAATGTGAAAGCAATTTTTAGAAATTCGATTCCATTTGTAAGTTATAAATCTTAGAATCGATCAACGGCACCGGTCGATACCGGTTTTTAAGATTTTGCAATTTAATTTCAAAAAAATTCTATAAAATCATAAAAAATCTAAAATATTATAAAATAATGTTTAAAACTGAAATCGGTCAAATCTGAATACTGAAAAGACCAAATCGAGTAATGTGCTAGGATCGGGTCCCCGGTTCAGACTAAAGCTGACTCCGAGTCCACGAATTCAGATCCAAGGCAAAACGATCATATAAATAATTCATAATACAAAATAAATACAGGAAGTAAATCAAAAAATACGATCAAAAAAATCTGAATACGCAATTAAGTATGTATTCCGAGAACGGGGTGTTACATTCCATCCACCTTACAAAAATTGCATCCTCGCTATTTCGATAAGGGGTAAAATGAATACAAAAAGGACATGGACGAGAATTATACCAATCAAGATATGAATAACTAGGGGTAACACTCCCAATAGACTGAACAAGACCTCAGGACTAGATGCCTTCTGTACTTTATGCCGTATCAATCTTCTTACAGTGACATATTAATACTGATCTGATAACTGCTAATAAGAGAATATGCTAGAACTTTAGTAGAGTGACTTATCTGAATAATATGAAGCGGGGAAATGAAACACATAATATAGAATCTCTGCTTGGCAGGAAGTTGTGCTTGACTAAGAGTCTACAATAGGATCATCCGACGTGCTGAATACTTATCATTACTTCGGGAGTAGACCAGAAGATCGAAACTGAAGAAAATCCTGATAAAAGAGATCATGGATAAAGAAAACCGATAATAACGGGTTCTGAACATAAAACGCTGAAAACTCTGAAAGTCATAACCAAGAATATAGAAAACCCGTCTTCTGAATGATAACTCTGAAATCACCAAGAGGGGGGGGTGAATAGGTGATAATGCTAATCAAGTACAAATTTAAAAGTTATGATGCAACGATCACCCGAAACAAGACTAGAAGCCGAATGTCCCGTGAAGGGCTCTGAACTCCTTCCTTGTGATTCCTCTAGATAAGAGTTTAAGGTGCGCAATGCAATCTTATTGTGTGAGTATTGATCGACAATATAGCAATGATTATGAAGCAAGTAAATATAGCAATGAATATAAAGCAAGTAAATGAAGTAAGTAAACCAATCGCAAACACAGAGATTTGTTTCGAGGTTCGAGCACCCAGCTCTATGTCCCCGCCTTCACCCAGAAGGATTTTCCAACCACTATAACTTTCACAAAGAGTTACAACCACACCGGAGTATCCAACTCCTCAATCACACTCCTCTAGTTCAGAGGTAGTGGAGCCACAAGTACAAGAATATCTTGGTGATCAAAAGACCACAAACCCTCTTTTGAAAAACCTTTTTCCCTTACAAAAACCCTATAGAATAATGTGTAGGATTGAAGCTCAAGTTTTGTAAGTGAAAAAGAAAATGAAATTGAAGAGAGCTTTGAACCAAAACTTCAGTAAAGAGAGAGAATTTTGAGCACAAAAACAGAAAACAAAAACTTCTTTTGAAAGCCTTAAACTTGAATTCTTTTGCAAATGATTGTTGTAATCACCTCAACCCTAATCATCCCTATTTATAGGATAGAGTTAGGGATTAAAGAGTAAACTGATATAATGAAATATTAGGAAGTATTTGACCCAAAACCAGCCCCAAATTCATTTAAGGAAGAAAACCAAGTTTTAAAATGTGTTTAATCAACTAGCCGTTAGGGCTGAAATTAACTCTCGGTCGACCGGGTTTTCAAAAAATTTAGCCGTTGCTAGCCCACGGTCGACCGCCCGGTCGACCGAAACAAACAGAAACATGGGTGCTTTCAGTCGGCCAAAGGTCGGTCGACCGAAATGGGCTCCGGTCGACCGCCCGGTCGACCGGGAGACGTGCACACATGCACGCACCCAAACGGTCAGAAGCCCGGTCGACCGTTCTGACCTGAAACAGAGCCGGTCGACCGCCCGGTCGATCGCAGCAGGCCAAAAACAACTATTTTGAAAAATGTTTTGAAGATCTTGATAGTTTTCAAAATAGTTTTGATCAAGACTTGGTATAATATACAAAATGGAGTTTGTAAGTAGTAAAATATATTTAAAAATATTTTGCATATAGGAGAAATTTCTTTTAGAAAAATCATGTGCACAAAAACTTGTGCGTAGGAAATTTTGAGCTTCAAACCTATTCACTAGTCTTTAACAAACTATAAATATAAAAACAAAGAAATGAAGTCTCTGAGCCATGCTACACCAAGCTAGAGCCTTCTCTTCTATGAAAACTTCCTCTTGCGCCATTTGCCTTTTTGTACCATAATTCCTTGCAATAGCTTAGAAAGGCCATCATGAATAGTACTAACCTGAAACTCATTCTAAACAACTTATTAGTACCAAATAGCTTCTATGTGTTTTGTTATCATCAAAACTTAAACAAATGGAGAGTGTAACCTTTTGGGCCAACAAACTCGACTATAGATGAAATACTTAAAGAATACCAGGCCCTGTAAGGTTGGCCGAATAGATCGTTGGCAAAAATTATGACAAGTTGATACAGAAAAGGCTAGAAAACCCGATTCACTAAGTCTATGCAACACATTAGGCTGGAGAAATTCGGAGAATGAGGCTACGAGGCTAAATATTAACGGAACTAGCCACGAGCGAAGCAAGGCCCATGTGGGACCATTGCGTAGTACAACGTCAGGCACTTAGCACTAGGGTGCGGCGGAGTAAACATTCTGCGAGGCTCGCACTTGGCGGAGCTCTCGCGGCGAAGCCAGTGCGTAACACATCGCTAAATGCTAAGCACCGGGGTGCAGCAAAGCCCACACCTAGTTGAACTTGCATGGTTAGAACATGACTCTCGCTTGGTGAGGCTAGTAGGGTCTGTGACTCGTCAAATCCAGGAAGATTACTAGACATTGTGGCCCCGAAGGACATGATCAAGAATTTCTAATAACCGAGGTGAGTCATGAATGTTGTCTTCTGGATAATAGTCCAATTGTAAATCGATTCTGAGAATACCCGAGCTTCATAGAGCTAATCGAAGAGATTGTATAATGGCTTCGTTCTGCCTTCTGCCCTACATCCCCAGTCTATCCATATCTTAAGTTGGTATAAAACTACGAAAACTGGAATAGGAAAAATGAAAGAGATACGAGAATCAAGGAAGGACGATCAAGAAAAAAATAGATAACTCTGCAATTATAGTTGGACTGTATAATCAGGACTCATACATACCAGTTGCAAATTTCATTACCATTAATTTGCTGACTGGTTGTACTATGGATGTGAAAGCCTGGCCTCTGATACTATGCGCATAATACAAGATAATATGTACAAGATTTTCGTAAATGTGATAATCACGGTCAAGCTATTACATGTCAGGTGGCAGGTGATAAGTGATATCAAACATGTGTCAGGTGATAACATGCAGGGGTCAAGTGATAACATACAGGAGTCAGGTATTAAGTAATAGCATTGTGAGTATCACTATCATATATTTCAATACAGGAAAATAATACCGATGCAGGGGATTGGTATGAATATAGGAAAATGGTACCGATACAGACGATCGGTACGAATACAAGAAAACAGTACCGATATAGAGGATCGGTACGAATACAAGAAAACGATATCGATACAGGGGATCAGTATGAGTACAAGAAAAATGATATAGTTTGGAAACAATATAAGTATAGTTTTCAAACTCTTCACAACCATCAAGCGAGGAATAATAGTTGAATTGACAAATAGACAACCATCAAGCAAGTGTACATTCAAGCGAAGCTAAACAAGCTGGAGCGGGGTTAACAGACAGCGCTAAATGCATAACAATCGCTCATGATGTAACTACAATCGGACAGAGTTAGCGATAAAGCACTGAGCACTAAGCTTGCCTGCCAGGCGGAGCATGAGAGCCCGGAGGCTAAACGCAATCCAAAGGCTGGGTATAGAAAGCCCGGAGGCTGAACGCAACCTAGAGGCTTGGTATAGTACATGCTCAAGATGTTAGCGCCACATGATCACACACATTAACATAATAATAGCTAAATTACAGTGGAGTGGAGAAGCCCAGAGGCTGCTAGGGCCTGGAGGCCGAGTAGAGAGCCCGGAGGCTAAATGACCACGAAGGGTCGGCCATGCATGATATGAAGCAGTAATAAGACACATTACAAGCAGTATTTATGTACAGGAAGTAAACTACCCTAGTACAAGCATTCATCGCAGGTATAGCACATATCCAGTTTAAGGTACTTTGCCACATACAAATACAATCACATATACAATACAAAATATAAAATACAAGTGGGGTAATAAATACATGACTCCCCAAAACATAACTCAACCCGTCGAAGCGGGGAAACCCAATAAAATGGTGAGGACACTCACCTAAAATATTAAAATACGCCGCGATCCCCGAACTTCCAAATACACGCGCATGGGCTCAGACAATCCCACCAATACCAGCGAAGGGCATACAAGTAGAGAGAGGTAAATAGAGAGAGAAATGAAGAGAGAGAGAATATAGAGGAGAGAGAAAGTACAGCAAAGAGAGGGAAAGAGAGCAGGAGAAAGAAAAAGGGAGGGAGGCTGGCCGTCCCTCTGTTGGGAAGAGATAGAGAGAGAAAGTTAGGAGAAAGACAGAGAAAGAGAATGAAAGAGAGGGAGGAGAAGAGATAGGAGAAGGGGAGGGGGCTGGCCGGCCAGGTGGCCGGCTAGGCGGCCGCCGGGTTGCCGGCAGTCGTCGGCTAGAGAAGAGAGAGGAAGGAAAAAGAAAAGAAGGAAAAAAAGAAAAGGAAAAAGGAAGAAGAAAAAGAAGAAGAAGAAGAAGACGAAAAGGGGAGGAAGAAGAAGAGAGGGAAAAGAGAAGGAGGAAGGCGGTCGTTGGAGCTCTGAGAGGCGCATCAGCGGTCGGCAAAGACCGGGGCCATGCGGATGTGGGGAAAGAAGGAGAAGAGGAAAAAGAAAAAGGAAAGAAAAAGGAAAAAAAGGAAAAAGAAAAGAGGAAGAGGGGGAGAGAGAGAGATCTAGGGGGATCGCTGGAGTTGGGGTGTCGCCGGTAGTGGCAGCGGCGCTGGTGTGCGATGCTCTGGCCTGGGCGAGGTCGCCAGGGAGAAAGAGGAGGGAGAGAAAAGGAAGGAAAGAAGAAGAAGAGAAAGAAAAAGAAAAAAGGAAAGAAAAAGAGAAAAGAAAAAGAAGAGAGAGAAAGAGAGAGAGAGAGAGAGAGAGAGAGAGAGATGATGGGGGTGTGGTGATGGGACCGGCCCCATGTGAGCGCCTGTGATGGGAAAGGGGAAAGAAAAGAAAAGAAGGAAAGGAAAGATTCCAAATATATATAATATTATTTTAATGTCAGAAAAATTGACAATTCCAGAAAAATCCTCAAAACTACCCGAAATAAAATAAAATTTCATTTTCAAATTAAAAATTCTAGAATCTTCCAGCAATACCGGTTGACACCAAACCCGGCCAAATTCAGAAAAATCTCAGAAAATGTATTAAAGAAGAAAATATGATTCTAAAAAGCATTATGAAAGCAGAATCTAGAAATTCAATCCTGATTGTAAACTAAAAATCTTGGAATCAACCAGCGATACTAGTCGACACCAAATCCGGCCAAGTTTTGATAATTTCAGAAAATTCTCCAAAAATGAATTAAGTTAGAAAATATGATTTTAAGAAATAATATGAAAGCAGTTTTTAGAAATTTATTTTTGTTTGTAAATTAAATTTTCTAGAATCGATCGGCAGTATCGGTCAATACCTGTTTTGAAGATTTTGCAATTTGACTCAGAAAAATTCTAAAAATCATAGAAAATTTAAAATATTAGAAAACGATATTTGAAGCTGAATCGATCAAATCTGAATACTGAAAAGGCCAAATCGAGAAATACGCTAGGATCGAGTCCCCTGTTCAGACTAAAGCTGACTCCGAGTCCACGAATTCAGATACAAGGCAAAACGATCATAATAATAATTCATAATGCAAAACAAATATAGGAAGTAAATAAAAAATACGATCGAAAAAAATTTGAATACGCAACTAAATACGTATTCTGGGAACGGGGTGTTACATATACAGGAGGTAACGATCAGATTGTTATGAAACGTGGTTTATTAACGGTTAAAGTTTTGGTACCACAAAATATTGTATAACATCCTTCCAGTATGAATTGTTTGGCCTAAGTGAGAGATTGTTAGACTTATTTGGATTAAAGTTTAAATTAATTTGGGCGTACACAAGTCTAATTGAATTTATACACCCTTCTCTATAAATCAATGTTGTTTGACCCAATAAAGAATTGATCAAGCCTAATAATTTAGGTTTAGACCCGTTTCAATTACACTTAGTCATTGGTGTAAATATATTTATAATGTGGATCACATCTACACGTGTGGAGCGTGTGATATTAATTAAGAGCCTAGAACTATGATGAGTTGAGTTAGGATTGCATTTAGTCTATAAATATCATGGATTGGATTTTCTCTTCACTATCATGACCTATTCTCTCTCTTGAAAGCCTCTCATCTCCTCTAAGGATCAAGAAGAGAACTTGGTGGCTAGAAAAAGGAATCCTCTCCCTCAACTCCGGCGTCCTCGAGATCGTGCAACTTTCGGCATCCCTTTTATGATAGAATCATGTATGCCTAAACCTTCATTCCCTTTGATCTTGATAAAGAGGTTATTGCATGTATGGGATCTTGGTTGGGATAATTATTAGATCAACTTTACACGCTCTCTACTGATTGCAACTAGAATATAAAAAATCATAAAATTTATAAGGTCAAAATTATTTCTTTCTCCTCCTAATTTAATATTTTCTCTTTTCAGGGGGAAAAAAAACTTAATAGTCAATAGCGCATTGAGTAATTAAGTACAAGAATAGTATGATTTAGATTCAAATGTGCCCAAAAATCCAACTGTGTTTTAAGAAACAAAACTGAACTGGTGTCGGCAAAACAGTGACTATAAAATCCCAGGTTAAGAAAAATTAAGAAAAAACAGTGTCATAATGTAAGATCAACTGTTGATTATGATAGAAAATGACCAAAGCATGAGACACATCCTAATCACATCAATGAAGGGATTAGCCCCACGAAATTGATAGCTTTATGATATTTAGAGCTTGGTGGTAGTTGTGACATGCAGACATGTTAACAGGAAAACTAGTTTTTGTTTGACATGTATCAATTAATTGGCCTCTAAATTCAGTGAACCCGTACAATTTGGTGGAGATTGGGAACTCGAAATCAGAGTACTTATGACAATTTGTGGCCAAATAGTCAGAAGCTAGCGAATGGCTCTCATCTCTACTATCATAAGCTCAGCTTGGTGTGTCCCTGGCATTATAATAATAGAGATACAATTTTCAAACTACACTCGTGCGGAACAAAAACTACACTCGTAGAGAGTGACTAATATACTCACTACCATTTTTATGAACGGTTATGATCTTTTGAGCATAAGGTAAATATAAATGCATCGCACTGGGGGTGGTGTTAGTTTAATCAATATTTATAGAATATATATACAGTTAAAATTGTCGATTTAGATCAATCACTAATTTTATGACAAAATGGGAAAATCCACGTTGCTAAAACTCTAAGAGATTACAACTACAGCCCAAGAGAAGAGCGAGCTTGCCATTCGAGAGCAAAAGTTGAAGAGTATAAATATGATTACAAGTTCATGGTGTCTCAAATACAAACAAGTGATACTCATCCATCTTGTTCATGCAAAAAGAGACTCATACCATACTTGAAACATATCTTACTGGTCAAACTTGTTGGTCTTATTATGTTTTAAAATCTAATTTATTTTGAGCCTAATCAAGTCAATTGGATATTTGCGCCCGCACACTTAACTTATGTTGTTTGATCCAATAAAGAATTGATCGAGTCTAAATGGTTTGGGTCTTTACACGTTTTAGTTACACTTAACCATGAGTGTATTTAAATTAAAATGTGAGACTCATCTACACGTGTGGAACTCGTGTTATAAATTAAGGGCCTAGATTTATAACGAGTTGAACTAGGTTTCCTTGATGCTATATATATTATGGGTAGGGTCCCTCTCCACCACAATGACATAATCTCTCTCTTGGAGCCTCTCATCTCCTCTAAGGTTAAAGAAGAGAACTTAGTGGCTGGAGAGAAGAATCATCTCCCTCAACTCCGGCGTCCTCGAGATCGTGCAACCTTCGGCATCCCTTTCGTGATGGAATCAGGTATGCCTAAAACCCTCCTTCCCCTTTATCTTAATAAAGAGGCTATTTCATATATGAGATCTTATTTAGACAATTATTAGATCTAACAAAAATTTCTTAGTATCTCAATGGACGGCTGAGAAAAGCTCTTTTTTGCCTGGTTTTCACCAATGTGCATGCTTACCTCCATTGCTAGGTCCAAGCATCTTGAGAAAAGGCTTTAGCTTTTTTCCCCAACACAAGAAAGAAGGACAGAGGGGAAGCACCCCTTCAGAGAGTGTCCTTTGTCAATGTTAGTTATGCATCTCTAGCTAGCTTGGGTGTATTTAGGCTTAAAGGCCAAGAGAGTGACACCCCATTGTCTTGTTCCTTGAGTGTCTCTCTTGATCCCACATTCTGACATGACCAGCAAAATCTTTGTGGGGGTTTACTGAAGGAACAGCATCAAATCAAAAGGACCCCAAGTGAGTGAGAAAAGTGGGCCAAACAACGTGTGATGCACTCTACCATTAGAGGAGAGTTGTCTCCCTTTCTTTTTGATAAAGGCCTGGGCCATGGATGGATATCTTTTCTGTTCATTGCAGTGATGTTGCTTCTTGCTGTCTATAGAGTTCTAGAGAATTAAGAAACAGCTCAGCGAGCATGATTGCTCTACTGTCTTGCAACTTGCTTGGGTATACTGCCAGGCAACATTCTAGGATTTGGACAGGGATAAATGGGCTCAGAAAGCTCGAGGCTCGGCTTAGACTCGTTCAATAACCTAGAAGAACCGAGATTTAACGAAAATGTTATACGTACACCCGTAATAAGTTGAACAAGGTACATAATATTTTCTACATATCTATATTTATGTCATACGCATATGAATCTATGATATAGATATATCGATATGCAAAAGATATTTATCGATATCCAACAATGCGCATATGCTGATTGAGAGTGTCACATCTTTGATGTCTTCGCTTCTAACAAGCCACTCATTGCATTCTCCATTATTGGCATCCTTTTTTTTTTTTCTTTTTCTGAGAGTAAACGGTGAACTTTTAAGATCCCTCGCGTTTCATTAATAAGCTTTTAATGAAACAATTCATGCAATATTTCAAAAGTAATCCCCTGGAGCCAAAAAATTTAGCGCATTCGCACGTGCAAGAGGAGCAAAAAAATAATTCATAAACCACTGAATCATGAAAGGTATTGTTGTTTATATACTGTGCTATTTCTTAAAATCATGTAAAACAATATTCTTTGAAAACAAATTAAACTAGCTTCCTAGCATGTTACTACGGAATTAAAATAAAATATAAGAAAATTAAATCTGGCCTGGAGAATGCACTCGCGTAGTCACTGCCCTAAAGGATCAAAAGCTTGTCTCCTTACCCAAATGTTGGTTCAGTTGTGTCCAGTAACGATAAAAGAATCCCTCAAAATCACTAGTACTCGGACTAGGACAGTAAGCAAAGTCACTTGCTCAGACAGAGAATTGTTGCTTAGAAACTTGAAAATGTTGAAGAAATTTAATAGTGAGAGAAAGAAGAAGTGTGGCTGTATTCTTAGATTTATGTGTGTTATAGAATGAACAGAGAGAAACTCTATTTATAGACACAGAGCTCTACCTGTTACTAGCAGCCCCCGCACAAATCAAGCGCACGTTCAGGTTCGTTGCAAATAATGTGCAACAGCTGAGCACATTCGCAAATCCGCTTTTACCAGATCAAAAAACGTTATAGGTCAAACCATGAAGCACTTTGGGAGAGTAAGATGGAGCTCGGGAATATTCTGAGTATAAGTGCTGGGGAATCCAACTGCTCAAGGTCTACAACGAGGTAACCTTAGGTCAAGTACTCAGGAAAGATTCTGAGTTCTCAGCGCCCACTCTGAATCAAAGTGCTTGTGCTCGAGAGTCATCCCGAGTCTCCGGGTACTCGGGAATAACTCCGAGTCCAAACTCGAGTTACTCTGTTCAGAAGCTCCGAAAGACAAAAAAAAAAAAAATTCCAAAGTATAGCAGGTCCAAGAACCCCCTTGGACGGAGCTGCGTTCGTGTCCGCAGGGCGCGCGCCACCCGCACCCAAACGGCGTGTGTGCGCGCATGTGGCAAGTTGGCTCATGGCCTTACATTCATAACAATAGGCTTAGAAAGAATTGGTATATATACCACTTAAACTTCTTTTACCTATCCAATATGGGACTTGAAAATACACCTAGAGGGGGGTGAATAGGTGTAAGGCTAATCTAATGATCAATAATGCAGAATTAAAAACTTAATGCAACACACATAGTGTAACCAATGAGTGTAGCCGAATTCCGGTGAAGGGCTCTGGACTAACTCCTTTGAATTCCTCTAAATAAGAGTTGAGGTGCCTCTCTTGGTTAAACACAAGTATGGGCACACACAAACAACACAAGCAAGTAAATGATATGACAATATGAATCGATACACAATGTAAGAGAGAGAGAGAGTAAGAGAAAGTGGATCAAACGCAAATATGGAGATATGTTTCGAGGTTCGAGCACACAGCTCTATGTCCCCGCCTTCACACAGAAGGATTTCCACTAACTCGTCCATATAGGACTTCCCACACAGGGAACCTCCACTGAGGGTTTGGGTAAATACAACCGGGAGTACACAACTCCTCTCTCCAGCAAATACAACCTCTACACTTAGAGGTAAGGCACTAAGCCTACACAACATCAACCTTACAAATAAGGGATAGGCACAAAGCCACTCAAATAACAATCACCTCACACTTGAAGGATTCTAACACAATCTCCACCTCTCACTAGAGGGAGCCAAATACCACTTCCACAATCACCTCCTGCTTGAGGGATCACAACTCAATCACCTCTCACTAGAGGTATATCACAATCAATGGAAGGTATACAACTTGGTGGTCTATCTCAACCACAAACCAATTTTCTCACTAAAATAAAGATCTTATAGATAGGATAGAATGATAAGCTCAAGTGTGAGAAATAAAGAGTTTGAAAATCAAAAACTCAAAGAAAAACTCTTGGGAAACTTCTAGAATGAATATAAAGTGAAGATCAAAAACAATCCAAAAGACTTTCTTTTTCTTTGAATTTTTCAACCCTTTAAAATAAATAAAGATCAAACCTTTAGACTTAAAAACTCTTTTGAAAAGTAGTGTTAAAACACTTGTAAATGAGAGAAATTTTACTCTTGAAAATCATGTTGAAAACAACCAAGAAATGGGGTATTTATACCCTCATTTCAAATCTGCCCGTTGGCAGCTGAAAAGGGCCAGATTGCCCTTCCGGTAGGCCGACCGGTCGACCGGCTAACGGTCAAATTCTTGACCGTTGCGCCACCGGTCGACCGCCCGGTCGACCGGGACTGGATTCAGAAAGCAACGGCTCTTTGGCCGGTCGACCGCTCGGTCGACCGAAGCCGGATACAGAGAGCAGACTCTCTGTTTGGTCGACCGCTCGGTCAACCGGAGGCTTTTCCAGAAAGCAGAGCTCTCTGGCGGTCGACCGGCCTCCCCAGCTTGGCTACGTTCACGCTCTGTGTAGGTCGGCCGACCGGCCCGGTCGACCGCTCACTGCTATGGTCGATCGGCCCGGTCGACTGGCGGTCAGCCAATCCAGCTAATATATGTTTTAAAAACTTGAGTATTTATCTTTAATTAAATCCCATAAAAATATATAAATTCCACAAAAATCAGTTAATGTTATATTTTTGAAATACAAACATGTTTAAGTAAAACTCAAATCATGTTACAAACATTTTGAACCATTTTGTGACTTGAAAATTTTGCCTTAAACCAAATTCTGTATTTTTCAAAACTTGGATTTTTGAAATGGAAATCCGATTTTTCTAAAACACATATAAATACAAAAACATGGTATTTAAACAACTTTGAAGCATATAGTATATGGATAGAATCCAATATACATGAAAGGTATTATATCTATGTTTTTGACATTAAATCCAAAAATAAGTTTTGTCTAAATACAAAACTCCAAACACATGAATAGTGTATCAAAATAAGTTTTTCTAAGTATGTGAAGCATAGATGTATATAGATCAAATCTAGTATACATTAAACCATATAAACTTGTTTTGATTCTATCTATTCGTGAAAACTAAGATCGGTTAAACCGAAAACCAAAACCGATAAACATGAAACTTGAAATAAGTGTGTGTGTTGTGAACTTGAGCATATCACACTATCTAATCTTCACAATAGATCTAAACTACATCTTAATCTAAACAAACCGATGTCTTCTTAAAGAACGCCGTCTCCAAGTTGACTTGATCCAAACGCGATTTCCCAAGCTTGACTCTAACCGAATACTAGATGTGAACTTGACGCTCGAGCTCTTGAATCACCATGTAAAAACTCCAAAACACCTTTGTTGAAACTAATCACCTACTAATATCTTGATTAAATATCTAAAATTAAATATCACAAGATTATTAGTAAACTATAACTACATGAGTTAATCATCATCAAAACTAGAGTGGAAGGCCTCTGGGCCAACAATCTCCCCCTTTTTGATGATGACAAAATTCATGGAGTTATATATGCATGAATTAAAGTTAAGCTTCAAAGAAGCTCCCTCTTAACTCATGCATAGCAATAAACTATAAAGATATGCAATGAATGTTAAACATGAATATGCATAAATATGCATAAAACAATGAAATAAACATGCTCTTGATACCAAATTTTAAAATAAAATGTTCTTAAATAATTGCTCTTGATACCAATAAAAATTTCAATTAAAAGCTCTTGATACTAACAAAACAAAACAACACAATATGTTCTTGATACTAATATCCATACTCTTGATACCAATATCAACAAAACATAAAACAAATGTTTGATACCAACAAAACAAAACAACACAATATGTTCTTGATACTAATATCCATGCTCTATACCAATATCAACAAAACATAAAACAAATGTTTTAATATAAACTTTGATATAAACTAAAATAAACATGCATATATACTAAAATACTTCTCCTTATTTTTGTCAATCATCAACAAAAGGGTTAAAGTAAACAATAAAACAATGTCCTCCCCCTTTTTGTCCGAAACAAAAATCAATAAGGAGTGAAATCAAATCAAAACATTATGATACCAATTGAAAAAAAAATATATCAATTTAGTGCAAAGGTATACAAGAAACATCATGATACCAAAGGATGATACTAATTGAAAATAAACAAAACATTTTAAAGAAACCAACAAAAATTTTGATATCAATTAAAAGATATAAACATAAAGGTAATCTTGATACCAATTGTAAAAATTAGTACCAACTGAAAAAATTTACACTTTTGATACCAAATGAAAAACATAAACCAATCTTTTTGGTTAAACACTAAATTTATTTTGCAATAGAGATACCAAATAGAGAATAATATCAATTTAATATTTTTGATACCAATATTGAAAATGAAACATACACCAATTGAAAATAATTTTCATCAGGATCGTATGACACCAAATTAAAAAATCAATATCATTTTTCAATCATTTTTCATCATAAAGTGTGGGAGTAAAATACCAAAGGTAAACAAAACCAATTGAAAGATAAAATATGAATTTTCTCCCCCTTTATGAAATACCAAACTGTAGGCTGTCTAAAAATCACAAAGACAAGCCACCAAAACGCAGAGATTCAAGATCAAGGCGCGTTGGCTCAACGCCCGCGTCTCAGCATCAAGGCGCGTCGGCCCGAAGCCCGCGTCTCAGCATCAAGGCGCGTCGGCCCGAAGCCCGCGTCTCAGCAACAAGGCACGTTGGCTCGACACCCGCGTCTCGGTTGCAACTACCCGGATTGCGGGGCCAATCACCGCGCATGTAGCGGGTAGTGGCCCCTCATTGTGGAGCATTTTCAGGGGGCACGATCACCCCCTAAAAACCATATAAATAGTCCCGTCACTATTGAAGACGAGGACGACAATTATCGGGCAAGGAGGATTTTGGAGAAGGAAAAAAGGAGATCATCAACAGAGAGAGAGAAAAGACTCTTCAGCGAGCTTACTGAGTACTAGCCGCTCTTCGCCTACCTCCTCTTCTAGAGTTTTGGTAGACGGAGCTGAGTTACTCCCTCTACCTGCCAAGGAGAAGATCCCTCGACGGTCCAGAACGGTCATCTGGTCAACGGAGAACAAGATTCACTCTCCACCGCCACACGAAGAACCCAGCACTAAACAAAGGGGGAATTCAAGATTCAATATTCTCTCTCCCTTGTAACCGGAAGATTAGCCTGTTGTAATTTTTCATCTGATTCAAGGAAAAGTTACTCCAGCCCCCCTTTTCCGCGTCAAACAAGAGATGGCGACTCCGCTGGGGAATACGTTTGTCACTGACGAACAAGCCGTGGCGCAGGATGATCTCCTCCGTAGGGGGAAAATGGTCGAGACACTTGTTGTGGAGTTCGACCAGGCGAAGTATGAAGAGTTTCTCTCGTCTGGCTCCAAGAGCCCAAAGACCCGCGTCTGTTGTAGGGTCTCGGCGGAGAATGGCCCCGAAGCCCGACCTGAAGCTCTCTTGGGCGCCGCTGCTGTTGCCCACTGTGCCCAGCAAAGTTCACGCGTCAACGCCTCTCAGAAGGCCCGCGCGATCCCAAGCACAGTTGCTGTTGCGACCAACTCCGGCGCACAGAAAACCCGCGTCAGCGTCTCTCAGGAGACCCGCGTGGTGAAACTCCCTGATGTTCAACATCAGGATGTTGTTGGTTTCTCTCCACCTCCTCGACGCAACCGGAATGCTGAGCGTCGACAGAGGAGACGTGCGCGTCAACTGCAAGTTGGAACCGTTGGTTGTCCAACTGAAGCTGGACGCAACGTACAGTCTCGCGCCTTGCCCGCGTCACGTCCAGTACGTGAAATCCGCGTTTGGCGGCCCAAGCGCGCAACTCCTCAAGTTGAGTCCTCTGAAGACCAACTTACCAAACGCCAGAATGAAGCTTCTGCGTCTCGTCAAACGCAGGAAGCACGCACCCAGAGACGAGGCGCCCTGCAGCCCACTCTCTCTCACGCGGCTCAGCCCGGACGCACCAGGCAGCAACGCGATACTCGCGTCTCATCTCAACAGAGACGCCAGACGCGCGTTCCACAGTCACGACGCGGAAACCGCGTCCCTGAAGTCTGCGTCCATTCTGCACAGCACATGGATGCCTCCCGTCTTCGACGTTGTGAGGCTAGTCTCTTTGATCCCTCTTCCATGGATTTGAGGGATTATCTGACAAAGAAAAGAAGTGCCCACCAGGTCACTTCATCCTGCTGCTGCCAACGGCTTATCTCTATGCTTGCGGAGTGCCGTTGCGGGTCGAGTGTGCACCAGCGGTCCTTGGCTGGACAACTGACCTCGATTCCCCCGTCAGCCAAAAGAAGGCGCTCCCATAGAAGGAGAGTCTTCTCTGACATTGAATACCCGGAGCTTACTGCGAACATGACAAGCAGGAGTAAGGGGAAACAACTTGCAGTCAGCTCAGACGAGTCCGAGTCTGACTCTGAACCGGAAGGGGTGTATCGACACACTCGCACCCGGACGGGGGCCATTCCCCCAATTGACTATAATGCCTTAGCCCGCGGCATTAGAGCGAATGATTCCCACTCCGCCGTAGTGGAATCAGGGGCTTCGAACTCTTCCGTCGAGAAGGAGACCTCTGCCTACATGACAGGCACTCCTGAGGAGACGGCAAGACGTATAGAGCAGGTCCAAAAAGCACAAATGGACATGATTATTTCCCAGCAGGCGTCGATTGACTCCCTCAAGCAGGCAATTGCACAACTGCTGGAAGACAGGAGGAAATCTCCTCCTAGGAGGGCAAAGGGCAAAGGGAGAAAGGGAGGAAGCTCATCTTCCGAACCTTCTGAGGAGGCGCGACGATCTACTTCAAATTCGTCCAAATCTTCGTCGCACGACCCAGAAAAGGCTCATACTAAAAGAATGAGTCAACTGGAGCAACGCCTCAATGCCCTCGCCAGCCGCAAAGACCTCCAAGAAGTTGGAGTGGTCCGGCCCTATCCAGCTGAGTGGGATCTAGTCCCGTACCCTCCTAAGTTCAAGGCTCCAACCCTTCAAGGCTTCGATGGGAAGGGGTCCCCTAATCAGCACATCTACTACTTCAAATCCCAAATCGGGAATGTAGTAGATAATGACGCCATCCTGGCGCGACTATTCATCGGCACCCTGAAAGGGTTGGCCTTTGAGTGGTTCATGAAACTCCCGGAAGGTTCTATCAAGAACTGGGGCGATCTGGAGAAGCTGTTCTTAACACGTTTCTTCGAAGATGACTCCGAAGTCACGATGCCCACCTTTTTAGCTACCAAACAGCGGAGAGGGGAGTCCGTCAAATCTTTCGTGAAAAGATTTCGGAACACGGCACTCCGGTGCCCAAGCGGTATGACCCAGGCCACCCTGGTGGAAACATGCCGCCACAATCTCCAAACCTCACTCCTTGCTCAAATAGGAGTTGCTGAAAGCCGCACCTGGAAACAATTAGTCCAACAAGGTGAACAGGCTGAGGAGATTGTCGCCCGCGTCCGAGCGGAGGAAGGCAAGCCGCGGCCGGAAAGGTCGACAAGGCGTGCACCGGCACCAGACACATCCCTCCAAACAAAGCGGAAGGATAACTTAGCGACGGAGACCAAATCCCCCGCCAAACCTCAAACAGGCAGGGCAAGTGGCTCTTCAAGCCAGCCACGCCCCAGCAAGCAGTATTCCTTCAAGGAGGAACATGTCGATTCGCTCTTCAAGCTACTCAACAAGAGCAATCGGCTGAAACTCCCTGAAGTTAGACGCCCAGAGGAAGTCGGCAAGACCGACAAGCCCAACTACTGCATGTACCACAGGATGTTGGGACATCCTACCAAAAGCTGCTACGTCTTCAAAGACATCCTTCAGGCTTTGATTGACGCGGAGGTGCTAAAGCTCCGACCAGAGCAGAAGAAGGTCACGGCTAATGTGACGTCGGTTCTCCAGTTCGGGAGACAACCTCCAACGCCTGCGGGGGTAACTCCTATTCCAAGGGGAGAATTAAGAGTGGTCAACACAGACCCTCACCAGCAGCAGGAGAAGGGCTTGGTACCCGTCCCTACGCCTCAAGGGGAAATTATGTGGGTCCACCCCGACCTAGTGGACAACCAGCAGTGGACTACTGTAACCAACAGGAAGTCCAAAGGCAAGGCAAAAGCTTCGTCCTGCCATGTGGTATGTGCCTCCTCCCGAGAAGCAGAAGATGATGTTCCCTCACTGACTGATTCAGAAGAGGAAACAATAGTCTTGGCCGCAGAGCCCAACCAACAATGACGAGGACTGAGACCGAGCAAGAAGAGTGCTTGTGGAAGTTGGAACCACTTGTAAAGAGCACTAATAAGCTCGATGTTGATAATGCCACCGACGATGCAGGCGGCTGGTATATTAATGAGAATCTAGACTTTGAGTACTTCTCTGCGTGTGCATCCGATTCAATACCATCGGATACTAGTACCGACGTAGACGATGACATCTGGTCGGCAATGGATGCTTTGACATCATTACATGTACCAGTAAAATCATCTTTCGGGACATACCAGGATAATGGTGATGCGCAGGAATCTATATTCATGGTTCCGACAAGACGAAAAGGCCAAAAACCAATCCTTTTTGGGCGAATGACGACTGAACCGACTCCCCGCGAAGAATCAGAAAGCGAGGAGGAATCCCCTCAGCTCAGTCATTATGAACCAAAAACGCTCAAAATGATGAAATGCATGGGGTATGACCTAACCAACAGACCCGGGTTGAACTTTGGCAAAGGAAGAAGAACGCTACTTCACTCCTTTGTGCCGAAAGGGAAGACCCCCGATTATTATCATCGGACGCGCAGGGGGTTGGGCTATGTATCAACTCCGGTCCCGTCAGCCTCCGATTCTCAAGAATCGTCGAGCAACGATTACTCTTCAGACACATCATCTTGGGAGTCAGATGTCAGTGTCGGCAACATCTTCAAGGAACTTTCAGTGAACATGGTTTCGACAAGCCACCTGGAAGATGGAAATGAAGAAATGATCCAATCTGATACAGATCCTTGGATCAAACATTTAAATGCTCTTTGGGATACCCGCTTTGAACAGCGTGAGCCACCCACAGAAGACAAGGTTGTTCAGATCAACCTAGGAGATGAGGCTAACCCTAAGCCCATCTTCATAAGTGACGGCCTGTCACCTTCAGAGAAGAAGGATCTAATATCTCTTGTACAAGAGTATATAGACGTCTTCGCCTGGAATTATGAGGACATGCCAGGACTCGATCCTTAAGTGGCCATGCACCGCCTCAACATCAATTCGGACGTAAAACCTGTCAAACAACAGCAGCGACGGTTCCGTCCCGAAATAATGGAAGCAATTCAATCAGAAGTTAGAAAGCTCATCGATTCTGGCTTCATCCGGGAAGAACAACATCCCGACTGGGTAGCCAACATCGTCCCCGTTTCTAAGAAGAACGGGAAGATCAGGATCTGCATCGACTTCCGTGATCTAAACGAGGCCTGCCCCAAGGACGAATTCCCATTGCCAATCACAGATGTCATGATTGACAATACTTGTGGATTCGAACGAATGTCCTTCATGGACGGATTCTCAGGATACAACCAAATCAAAATGTATCCTGATGATGAAAAGCACACCTCCTTCAGGACACCCCTAGGAGTGTATTGCTACACCGTCATGCCCTTCGGACTGAAGAATGCAGGGGCAACATATCAAAGGGCCATGAATGCCATTTTCCATCAGCAAATACGCAAAACGGTGGAATGTTATGTTGATGACATCGCGGTAAAAAGCCGCGCTAAAGGCGATCACGTAGCAGACCTGAAGGTGGTCTTCGACATCATGCGGGCTCATCAATTGAAGATGAATCCCACCAAGTCCTTCCTGGGGGTAGCCAGTGGCAAATTCCTAGGATTTGTTGTGACTTCCACAGGAATCCATTTGGACCCGGAAAAGATCCGCGCTATCCAGGAGATGCAACCCCCGAAAAGCCTCAAGGAGCTCAGGGGATTACAAGGACGATTGGCGTACATCCGCAGGTTCATCTCAAACCTTTCCGGAAGATGCCAACCCTTCACTAAGCTGATGAAGAAGGGTGTCTCATTCATTTGGGATGACGCTTGCCAACGAGCGTTCGAGAAAATCAAGCAATACCTCACCCAACCACCAGTCCTTGCAGCTCCAGTATCCGGAAAGCCGTTTCTGGTGTACGTCCGAGCGATGGATCATTCTTTGGGAGCTCTACTAGCTCAGAATGACGATCAGGGACGTGAGCAAGCAATCTACTATCTAAGTAGAACAATGATCGGAGCCGAACATCGGTATAACCCGATCGAGAAGGAATGTTTGGCACTGGTGTTCGCTATCCAGAAAATGCGACACTATCTGGTAGGCCAAACTATAAATGTCATATCAAAAGTCAACCCTCTGAGGTTACTTATGACTAAACCTTCATCGCTAAATGGCCGGCTGGCAAAATGGGCCATGTTGCTATCCCAGTATGATATGCACTTTCTGCCGCAAAAAGCTATTAAGGGACAAGCGGTGGCAGACTTCCTAGCTGAACACCCAGATCCGAGGGCAGTCAAACTCTACGAGGATCTCCCAGATGAAGTTGCCGAAGCCCACCTGACTCAGACATCGTTCGAAAGTCAAGTGTGGCAACTTTTCTTCGACGGTGCATCAAGGACAAGCCCCAAGGGACATGTAGTGGCGGGGGTAGGAGTAGTACTTGTCTCCCCACAAAATTATGTGATACCCCGAGCTGTCTCACTAACGGAGCCTTGTTCCAACAATGTGGCGGAATACAATGCTCTATTGATTGGGATGCAGCTCGCCGATGAGATTGGCGTTAAAAATCTCGAAGCATACGGTGACTCTAAACTCATCGTCAGTCAAATTCGCGGGGAGTACGAAGTCAGACATGAGGACTTAGTACCCTATTACAACGCAACTATCCGCATGGCCGAGGGGTTTGCTAACTTCTACATCGACCATGTACCGCGCAGGCAAAATGCGCACGCCGATGCACTCGCATCCCTGGCAGCCTCCTTAGCTCTTCCAACTGGAGCAATGGAGAAGATATTCGTCTACAGCCACGACCTGTATTGCCCGAAAAATACTCTCAAGGACTATCATGAGTCAAAGGGAGACTGTCGAGGCAAAGAAGTGCTGGAATTGTCGGCCGGTCCAGAGCTTAAAGACTGGCGATTCCCCTACATCGACTATGTCTTGTACGGCATCCTGCCTGAGGACACCAAGGAAGCGGCTGCCATTCGAAGGAAAGCCCCTAAATTCTACTATAATGCGACCACGCGAACATTGTATCGTCGATCGTATGACGGAATCTTACTTCGGTGTCTCTCACCAAAAGAGGCCCAGGAGGTATTGAAAGAGGCTCACGACGGTACGTGCGGAGCCCATCAACCTGGCCCAAAACTGGCATATCGACTCCAAAGGTTGGGTTACTATTGGCCCAAGATGGTTGCCGACGCCGTCGCCTATGCCAAAAGATGTCATGCTTGCCAAATACATGGAGATTTTATCCATCAAGCACCAGGATACCTCCACTCTACGACCTCTACATGGCCATTCGAAATGTGGGGCATGGACGTGGTTGGTCCTATCAGTCCGCCATCATCAAAAGGACATCGGTTCATTCTGGCGATAACCGATTACTTCTCCAAATGGGCTGAAGCCATCCCTTTGAAGGAGGTCAAGTCGTCGAACGTGATCAAGTTCGTGAAACATCACGTTATTTATCGTTTCGGCGTACCTCGGCGAATTGTCCATGACAATGGACCCCAGTTCATCAGCCAGGCTTTCCAGAGATTCTGCGCTAAGTTCAGAATCCAGAGTGTGTCTTCAACGGCATACTACCCTGCCGCCAATGGCCTCGCAGAAGCTTTCAACAAGACTATTGGCAAGCTTCTCAAAAAGTTCGTCTCGAAAAGTCAACGAGACTGGGACGACAAGTTGGGTGAATGCTTATGGGCTTACCGCACAACTGTGCGAACCCCGACTAAGGCCACGCCGTTTTCCTTGGTATACGGATGTGAAGCCGTGCTTCCCCTGGAGATCCAAATTCCATCTCTACGCGTCGCCTTGACAGCAGAGATGACGGCAGAGGAGAAGCATCGACAGCGACTCCAGGAACTGGAGGCCTTAGACGACAAGCGTCTGCAAGCCCAACAGCAAATCGAGCTCTACCAGGCTCGAATCACCAGAGCCTTCAACAAGAAAGTTAAAGTGCGAACTTTCAAGAAAGGCGACCTAGTCTTAGCCGTCAGAAGACCCATGGTAATGACGCACAAGACAAAAGGAAAATTCCAACCCAAATGGGAAGGACCGTTTGTGGTAGAGTCAGTCTACTCAAATGGATCATATCGCCTCATAACTTCGAATGGCGGTACACTCATGATGCCAATCAATGGCAAATTCTTGAAGAAATACTATCCCTAGACAGTATTCTTCCACTGATCAAGTTAAAAATACACCTCTGATCAGAAACATCCGACGCCCCCGACGGCTAAGGATAGAGGAAAATGTTGGCTTCTAAGCCCAACATAAGTCTTCGACAACTCATCATGCTGAGGGGAATAGCATGGCTAGCCCAACTCAAACGGTAGTTTGTAAAGGCATCTCAAATCCGTTGATAGCTGAGGGTTTGCTAAAAATCCTAAGTGGACTTGAGTCCATTCTTTCCTCCAAAATCCCTTACCAATTCTCATCCATAGAATGGTAGGACCACAAAATGCAATCATTACTACGTTAACACTATACCTCTGGTAATGAATACTCTTTGTCGAGTATAAACTTTGCTTGTTAACTCTGCATAGAGTAACAAACTCTCAAATTTGCCAAGTTAACACTATACCTCTGGCATTTCAAATTCCACTTGTCAATTCTCATCAATAGAATGACAGGTCCTCAAATTGCTCTTATCACGAGCCAATTCTTGTCAAGTTAACATTACACCTCTGACAAACTACTGTTTAAGTTAACATTACACCTCTGACAAACTACTGTTTAAGTTAACATTACACCTCTAAGCAGTACATCGAGTGCCTGTCAAGTTAATATCACACCTCTGATAGTCACCTTTCTTCAGACTTCCGTATCGAAGCTGAAATGGACGATGCCAAGTTAACACTACACTTCTAGCATCCGAGTCATCGCTAAGTTCAACAATACACCTATGGCCATGACCTTTCCTCGACTTCTTTGTCAAAGTCGAGACGACTAATGCCAAGTTCAACATTACACCTCTAGCGTTATCCTCACTGTTAAGTTAAACATCACACCTATGACAGTGACTTCCTCAGTTTTCCCAAATAAAACTGAGATGCTGATGAGTTAAGTTAATATCACACCTCTAACTCATGTCCTTGTCAAGTTAACATTACTTCTAAACCGTTAAGTTAATATCACACCTCTAGCGGTAAAGACCTTCTTCCTAGATTCCCCGCGAGTCTAGTCTCATTTGATACTCTCCCCGACAGAGTATCAAGTTCATTTAGAAACATTGTTGGTTAACATTACACCGTTAACAATGTTTCCGTCAAACTCCCCAGCTGATCTTAAATCAAGTTAATCCCAAATCCTTGATAAAAGTTCATCTTCCCTGGGGGTACGAACTCCACTTGTCACTTTCTTTTACAAAGTGGCAGGTCCACCAAAAAAATCATCCCATCCCTGTCAAGTTAATATCACACCTCTGACAGTATTATGAAAACTCCTGAAATAGGATCTTTCCTTACAAATCTTGACTTATTAAGATTACCACTATAATTTTGATAAGGTCAAAAGATTCCTTACTTCTACGTGTCTAACTGAAGACAAAAAGTTAAGACAATGAAGGAGGCAAAAAGAAAAGTGTCACTTTTATTTATATATCCAAGCATATGAAAGTGATACAAAACGCTCTCTTATACAATAAGATGAGTGTTACAATTAAGGAGTACAAAGAAGTCCCTCTCTCTCTCAGAAGCCGTACTCACTCCTTGAAACCGCATCTGATCCCAGGTGCACAATTGGAGCCGATTGCGCCATGGCGATGACGCAAAAATCGAAAGCGCCCTAGCTGACTAAGCTAAGAGCAATGGTGTTCTTGAGGTCCAGCGGCAGCAGAAAGTCCTGCAACCCTTCATTCATCACCATCCCTTTCCCCAGCAGGCCATCCAACGGAGTGTCCTTGATGTCACTTCTGGAGTAGGGAGAGGAAGAGGATCTTTCCGCCACCGTAACCGCCGGAACCTCCTCGCCGTCATACCTGACCTGACCATCTCTTGCCATCAGACATGGTTGGTGCAGAAGATCTGAAGAGACCTTGGCGAGATTTGGGTCCTCGTCGGAGATATAATTTACTCTCTTACAAACGACGAGGACCATAATTTACTCTCTTACAAACGAACATTGAGCAAGTTCGCCCGCCGATATATTCTTTCCGGGGCCCAGCAAACCTGAAAAAGGACGAGCAAGCCTACCTGCAAAGAATAAACAAGAGAGTTAGAAAATCTGGAACTTAGTACACTTTGACAAAGAAAACTAAGTGACAGACGCGGCAGTCATTGAAGACTTCAGACGCGGGAACAACCCGCACGGTCAAACCACCGCGTCGGCAGAAACAGACGCGAGTCAAAACTGTGCCACGCACAGGATTCAAACGCGGCCTCAGTTTGCACCCGCGCTTAATGCACAAGACGCGAAAAACTTCAGAACGTCGAAAATTGCCATCTCTCTGTTGGGTGAACAGGAGTTGCAAGATTCAGGTCTGAAACGCGCCAAGGCATTGGCCATGAGCAAAGCCAGCGTCAAGAGCCCGCGTTCAGAGAAGTTCAAGTCACCGGCACAAATTCCAGAATAGGAATGCACCAGGATTTCATTCAGATGGATATGCCAAAGTACAGGCTATGGACATCATGGGGGTGACATACCAGCAGAGGCCCCTGTCCAGAGTTGGCCACTCTGCATCCAAACGCGGGCGCACAAGATGATCCGAGAGAGGATTCCTTCTGAAGAGACCAAACAGAAGCATGAGAGCTCTGGGTCATCTTCATCCACGGGGTCACCTTCACCCATGAAGACGGTTCTCTGAAAGATAACTCAAGGCGTGGTCTCTCAGAGCAAA
This sequence comes from Agave tequilana, assembly GCA_038442645.1. NCBI lineage: Eukaryota > Viridiplantae > Streptophyta > Magnoliopsida > Asparagales > Asparagaceae > Agave > Agave tequilana. Next base: position 44,448 of record JAVJIF010005547.1, read on the forward strand.
CAAAAGAAAACAATCTAAGTTTGGATTATTGAAAAGGGGGCACACCCTATTTATAGGCAATTCTCAACAACTGCCATTAATGGTGCGTCAATCGGAACCGTCGCGCATGACTGTCAAAGCCCAATCAAAAACGGACGCGTGGAACGCTGCTTTGGAAACCGTCGAAGTGAGCCGGTTTTTCAACCGCCAGCGTCGGTTCTGCATGCAAGAGCATTAACGCCTAAATCCATTGAGAGGCCGACGCGTGGATAACTGCCTTGGGAAGCAACGAACGACCCAGAATCCCAATCGACAGTGAAGACTTGACGCTCAAAGATCTCCTAAAATCTTTTAAGTCAGGTTGCATTAAACGCAGATGGGAAAGCCGCGTCCCTTCAGCAGACAAGGCTGTGTCTCTTGCGCCTGCCCGATCTGCGCAAAATATATTTGCGTTATTCAGAGCCGCGTCTCACCTTGAGATTGACGCTGCGTCTCACTCCATGGACTGACGGCCGCGTCTCACTTTATGGATCAATACTGCGTCTCATCTTTTGATTGACGCTGCGTCTCATCAAGAAGACCGCGTATCAATCTGTGATTGACGCCGCGTCTCATCAAAAGGACTTAGTGAAATCTAAGTTCCTAGTGAATGATGACCGCGTCTCACTCTGTGATTGACGCTGCGTCTCATCAAAAGGACTTAGTGAAATCTAAGTTCAGGTGGACTGACGCCGCGTCTCATTAAAAGAACTTAGTCCTATCTAAGTTTAGTATTCGCAGCCAGTGATCAAGAAGTTGGGTTCATCCGCAGCTAAGCAAAGAAGGTGGAGCCAAAAACTTCGAAACTTTTATATCAAAAGAATGATAAAAGTGGATACAAAACACTCTTGATAAATTGAGTGTCCTTTTCTTTACAAAAAGAAAAAGAAAAGAAGGCTAAATGTCCTGGTTCACCAAGGAACGGATTTGTTCCCTAAGACGGTGAATCTCGTGTTGGCGTGCCCTTTCAGCTTCCATAATGGCCTGGTTCCGCAGCTCCGCTTCGGATAAGAAATTTCTTGCAGCCAGCTGCGTTCGCAGAGACTCCACCCTGGAAGAATGTAGAGACAGACTCTCTTCAGCTCGCGCCTTAGCAGCCCGTTGCTCCTCTAGCTCCTTCTTGAGGGTAACAAGCTTCTCCTCATTGAGCGCAAGCACAGCTTCTGCCCTGGCAATGGTGTCCCGAGCCCTGATGATGACTTGCTCTGTGCTCTGCACGGTAAGCTCGGATTCCCTTGAATCGTCAGCTAGTTTCTGACATTCAGCCTGGGAATATTCGAGGCTGCGAATCTCTGCAGCGATTTGTGCCTCCGCCTCCTGTCGCTCTCGCTCTTGAGCAGCTAGGAGCCTGGTCAAGGTGGCCTGGGCCTCACCAAAAGAGCCAGCATCTTCCAAAGACTCCAGCTCCTGCAGGCCGTCTCCCAGTTGCTCCACCACCCGCAGACACGCCTTGGCAAGTGAGGGGCCTCCGGTTAATTCGACATTCACAGCCAGATTTTTAAGAAGCGTCTGGGCAAACTGGAAGGTGCTGTTTCCACGTAAGATGAGATCAATACATGATCCCATCGAAGCGAAGAATTGTTGCACCATCTGACGTGCCAGTTCCCCCATGTCTTCACCACCTAGGAAGCTTCCCGACCCCTTTTCTGTCACGGGATAAGGGATATAGAGCGGATCCTCTCGCACCAGAGCCGTGCTGGCCGTCGATACGTCAAGAGCTAGACTGGCCGCTGACGCTTCCGGAGGTACTACCTCTGCAGGAGCCTCCACGACCAATGAGGGAGTAGTAAGCACAACCTCCTCAGAAACCTCCACCGAGACTTGAGCTGTATGGCCTTCTGGAAGGGTACCAACCATCGGACTCTCCACCTGAGCCCCCTCAGTCCTCTCTGCAAGTTATCGCAGCGTCAACCACAATGATGGAAAAGCGAAACATTTAAAACGTCAGAGCTGCCTTACCAAGTTGGAGGTCCAGAGGTGTCGAACCCTGCGGGGTAGAATTCTCCCCGGCTTCAGCAGTAACCTCCTCGCCCGGCAGAGTGAGAACCTCTTCAGCCTCAGTGGTTGCTTCCTCTTCTGGCAGAGCGGAAGGCTCCCCAGTTTCAACAGCTGCCCCCTTTGAGGGTATCTCAGCAGCCGAGACCTCAATCCCCTTGGGCCGGGTCAACTCTATCACCATCTCCTCAATATGCGAGGAGGTTGTAGCCTCAGCATCTTCAGCCGACCCTGCAACATAAGAGAAGAATGTTAGAACATCCTCTTCGAATATGTAAAGAGAAATTAGGACAGAAGATGGAAAGAGTACCTTCAGCAGGGATAATCGCTAGCGGTGATACAGTCGATGGCTCACCCCCGTATATTTCTTCCTCCGAGATATGGGAGAACTTTTCCGGATCAGGAAAAGTGGGTTCATCACCATAATCAACATCGTCTTCAAACTCGCTTTCCCTGAGAGTGAGGAAGACGATAGCGCCTCACGCGAGACTCCTGCAGCCGGAGCCTTGCCACCAACTACCCCTGTGGTAGGGCTGGGGTCAGCCATCCGAGGACTGGAAACGAAGACAGACGGAGACCCGGGCTGTTGAGCTGAGGAAGACTCGGGCTGAGCCGACACCCCCGGAATATTGACATCTCCTCCGCTCATTATATCAACCTCTAGCTGCTCATCCTCGTCAGTGGCGGCGGACCGATCAACGAGCTCCCCTTCCTCCGCAGACCCGTGGCCTCTGCTAAGCGACCTAGGGGGACGGACTAAAGGAATGTTCTCTTCAGCTATGTCTTCCTCCCTCAGTGCCTCAACGACAGCAGGGAGCTCTTCAGATCGAGAGACTTCGGTTGCCAAGTCTCTTCGAACCTTCTTCGGAGTGGGTTCAGCAGTGGGAGTAGAGCCTTGACGACGCTTGCTCACCGCCTGTCGAGACTTAGTTGCTTGCGACTCTGCCCTAGACGCTTGTGGCTCCGCCCTTGGTGGTCGCGGCTCCATGGCTCGTGGCTCCCTTCTCATTCTTCGCCCGACCTCCTTTTGAGCCTTCAGGTACTGTTCTACGAGTTTCGTCGGCTTACTAGAATCCGTCCTTGCCTCGAGACTTGCATTGATGCTCTCGATGCATGAAGACGCCGGAAAATAGTCTGGTGTTTGGATGGCCTGGGAGTACCAAGTGCAGAAGCTGAAGCTCGTACGGCACTTGGGCCCTTCGAGAGGTAGACGAAAAGTTACTCCCGTCCCTCCAGCCACACTATAGTACCAGGCCCGAGCACCCTCGAACAGGTTCCCTTCGAAGGCGAGTCGAGCATTGGGGTTCCCGACATAGAGCTGATCATAGCCGAACTGTCGAGCGAAGCGATTCGGCATGTACGGCTCAATGGTACATGATGTCCCTTGTCGGAAAAGCACATATCCGGGCCGGATGTTGAGCAACCACCAGAAGGCTCCCGCGGATAACCTCGTGAAGTCATCTGGGCCAACAGAATCAACAAGTAGATCCCCGGGAGATGCACCAGGGATCTGGGGGAGGCAGCGATTGAGCTGATAGTTCGCAGGGTCGGAAAGGCACTTCCGGACGTAATATATATAAGGTTCACGCCATTTCGAACCCTCCAATCGCTGTACAAAAGGGACAGAACTCTCCCTCCAACGCACCGCCGTCATCAAGGAAGGGCAATGCATCACGTACCAAGCCATGAGGTACGTGTAAGGCAGCTCGACACGAGGGTTGGGACGCTTCACCATCGGACTCCCCTCTGAGTCAACATACGGCTTTCCCTCGGAGTCTGCAGTTTTCGGTGGCTCGCAGAAACTCTTAGTGAGCACCCGCAGCCCGCTCTGAATACCAGCCGCCACGGCCGGGAGAAGGGCTATGGGGTTGCCATGAGCCAGGAGCACCGCCGGGTACACCACGTCAGCAACAATGACTTCATGCGGCAGCGTGGGCACCACACAGCGCTTCAGCCACAGCATCAGAAAGCCCGCCAACAACGCCCGATCGGAGATAGGGGTCCGGGCTTGATGGTGAAAGCTCTCAAAAACCAAGTCAGGGTCGAAACCATCCTCATTCGACTCCGTGGTGTAGAAACTGTCAGGAGCCTGGTCGATCCTGTCTTCAATCTCCCTGTCGGAGCTGGGAGCCAATCGGGTTATCAGATGGTCTTTGGTGTTGACGTTGTTGAACAAGTAACTGGCCCAAGACAGTTGCTTGACTCCCTGCGACCGCCATTTGGTTATTTGGCCGCAAATGTGGAAGTGACATAGCACTTCCCAGTAGGTCTCATATAAGAGGGGAAACTCCTCCTTCAAATAGTGAAGCTCCACCGTGGTCGGGACATATTCCTCATAGGGAATGTCCCCTGTCGACAGCCCCGAGACCTCATGCAGCTCGTGCAGAGCAAGGCCCATCTCCCCGACCGGAGTAAAGAACGTTCCCGTCAAAGAATTATAACGCTCTAGAATCCCGAAGAAGTTCTGAGAGCTTTGAGGGATCCCCCACTGCACGGCTCTGACCGCTGGGTGCAATCCCACACGCTTTAGCAGATACCCGAGCTCGGTGAGGACAAAGCCGACCATCCTGCCCCACCAATAGTTCTCCGTGGAACGGACCCACCCCGGTGCACGGAACCCAACGGGATAATCACCCTCCGCTTCCATGAATGCGTTGAGGAAGGTAGTACCAAGTTGTGGTATCTCCCCAGCCGGAACATCAGACTTGCGCGACCCAGGGAAAAGGCCGATAACTGACCTGTCATGGCTATCATGACGGTACACTTTGTGGGAGCCCAAATCACCGAGAGTAATCTCAGGGACATATCGAGAGAGGTCCCATTCCATCTTCCGAGGGACGGACATGTGCTGGAAGTAGGACAGCGGGAACATCCTCTCCATGTTCGGAAGAAAGAATCTTCCACCCCTTATTTGACGGAGCCATTTGTAAGTCCCGTCATATACGCGATAGCCGCCATCGTGGATACGATCTCCGAAGAAGAAGGCAGGCTTCTCCAGTTTGATGCCAGCATCCGTTGCAAATGCTGCATCAGTCATGAGCACCCGAAGAGTCCTCATGTCAACATTTGAAAGCCTCTCCCCACGAGCCTGCGACTTGTCAGCTGTCACAGGAACAGTCCTTTGTAACACAAAGGTCAAGTCCCGGTCAGCACCCCCTACATGTCCAAAGTGGCGCTTCTTGGCGAGTGAAGTAGCAGGGCGTGGCGCTGCAAAAAGAAAAGGACACTTAGTTAGATACTCTATCAAAAGTAAGGAAAAAATGCTAAGTGTTCATAATCCGAACGCAGAAGAGACACTGGACGCAGGAATTATCAAATCCGCGTCCAGACCTACGCATCCACGCAGAAGAGACACTGGACGCAGGAATTTTCAAATCCGCGTCCAGACCTGCGCATCCACGCAGAAGAGGCACTGGACGCAGGAATTATCAAATCCGCGTCCAGACCTACGGGATCGGCGTCTCCACAACATTCTCCTTGATGTCACTTCTGAGGTGCGAAAAGAAGAGAGTTATCCACCTTAACCCTTCCACCACCATGATCGCCAGAAGTTAAGGAGGGTAACTCCCTTCCTTTCACATCCCCAGATGTCAAAGTGCTTGGACTCGGGTGCCAGATGAAACAGAACGCAAGGATCAAATCCGCGTTCTGTAAACTAAGTCCGCGTCTGAACCCTTCACAATTAGAAAATATTCTAAGTGAAGAATCTGAAGCGCAGGACCCAATGGCGTGAGGGTCCAAACCCGCGTCATGGTTATCAACCCAAAGACTGCGTCTGGGAATCAAACACGATCTAAATTCGTGTGTTAAGGATTCTTAAAGGTTCTTGGAACTTCCTTTAATGGCGGCCTAAAAGGCATTTACCTTGGAGACCTGGGAGAACAACATCCTGCGCAGAGGAGGAGCTGCCCCTCCGGGCATCGGCGACGGTCGCCTTTGAAGAAGAAGCAATCGGCTTGGTCTTGGGAGCCATGGCTAATTCGATCTAAGGTTCAAGAAGATGAACTGAAGAGGAAGTTCTCTTTCTTAATCTTATCAACGAGTGCGTTTGGAGAAGAAGAGGAATCCTCCCAACTGCGGCCTTTTATAGGCACAAGGATTCGCAAAGATACGCGGCGTATGGCTCGATGAATTCCGCGGCGAATCTCTGTTCGATGCGTGGAACAAAATCACTTTAACGCACAGAGAAGATCATGCGCCACAACTCTACGCGAACCGTCGCTCGACACGTGGCACGGATCATTTAATGCGCCAGGAAATCCGCGCGCCAAAAGGCGAAATCCCTTCGGTTCCCCAGGCCAACTGGCAGAGCAATCATGACGTGGCACGCACCCGACGGCCATGTCTCTTCGATGGTTATGCCCCGTCAGCATCGCCATAAATGCGCCCAGACAATCGCATCTATATTCAAAAGATGCGTCTCTCCGGAGTTCGCGTCTTCAGCTGAACATCGCGTCTGCCTTATGAAGATCAGTCGCGTCTCCATTGCCAAAGGACGCACGTTACAGAAATCGCCCCCTTTACAGCAGTACCATCTCTGCTTTCTGAAAAAGAACCTGCGTTTGGCCTCCTGCCTCTGCAAAATCAGTTCAACAGTACACTGACGCACGCAGACGACCAACCACTCCTGGCTTAAAGCGCGCCAGTGACAGACTAAAAGCAATCGGGGAGGGTTAGACTGTGCATCTAGACACTCAACATGATCAACTCTGGGGGCTTCAAAGAGTTCAACAGTACACTCACGAAGACCAACTCCAGATAAGATTAAACCCAGAGCATCAACAGTCTAGTCATGAAGGCGAACTCAGCTAGAGTCCAAAGTATTTCGAAATCCGTCCCAGTTAACTGCGGAATGTCGAAAACTTTGGAGGGGGTTCTGTAGGCTGTCTAAAAATCACAAAGACAAGCCACCAAAACGCAGAGATTCAAGATCAAGGCGCGTTGGCTCAACGCCCGCGTCTCAGCATCAAGGCGCGTTGGCTCAACGCCCGCGTCTCAGCATCAAGGCGCGTCGGCCCGAAGCCCGCGTCTCAGCATCAAGGCGCGTCGGCCCGAAGCCCGCGTCTCAGCAACAAGGCGCGTTGGCTCGACACCCGCGTCTCGGTTGCAACTACCCGGATTGCGGGGCCAATCACCGCGCATGTAGCGGGTAGTGGCCCCTCATTGTGGAGCATTTTCAGGGGGCACGATCACCCCCTAAAAACCATATAAATAGTCCCGTCACTATTGAAGACGAGGACGACAATTATCGGGCAAGGGAGGATTTTGGAGAAGGAAAAAAGGAGATCATCAACAGAGAGAGAGAAAAGACTCTTCAGCGAGCTTACTGAGTACTAGCCGCTCTTCGCCTACCTCCTCTTCTAGAGTTTTGGTAGACGGAGCTGAGTTACTCCCTCTACCTGCCAAGGAGAAGATCCCTCGACGGTCCAGAATGGTCATCTGGTCAACGGAGAACAAGATTCACTCTCCACCGCCACACGAAGAACCCAGCACTAAACAAAGGGGGAATTCAAGATTCAATATTCTCCCTCCCTTGTAACCGGAAGATTAGCCTGTTGTAATTTTTCATCTGATTCAAGGAAAAGTTACTCCAGCCCCCCTTTTCAGCGTCAAACACAAACAAAATGATGCATAAGCTTGTATAAGATACCAATTGAAAAATAATCAATTGAAATATAATTGTCATTTAAGGAATCAAGCTTAGCATAACCTAAATTTGTGCTAAAAAATATAGAGATTTAGTAAGCACAAATAAAACACACACATATATATATATATATATGTATGAAAAATTGAATACCAATCGATATTAATACTATTTGAAGTTTAAGTATACATATATAAAATATATATGAGTATACAAAATGAATGTCAATAGTGATACCAATTGAAAAGATACAATAATACCAATTGAAACTATAATGAGAATTAAGTGTATAACTCATACTTCCTACCACCCATTTCATGCACATGTTCTAAATAGATTTTTAATAATGAGCATATAAGGCATGGTCGCCCAACCAACTGCCCTTTGATGGGTAGGGGCTTTCAAAAATAAATTTGAAAATAATATAACACGTTTGAAAACTCTACCATATGAAGAATACCGCAACTAGTTTAATGATAAACTTGTAAACTAGTACGAAATCCTTCAAGTAAGGAATAAAATAAGAATATATTCCATAAAACATGAAAATCACTAAACTAATGTCACTTAAAATCTATATAGCACATATAATACTCATGAAAATAAAATCATAAGAAAACATCAAGTAATATGAGTGTACAAGTTTTGTGAAAGACATAGTCATTGAAATAGACAATTTGGCTCAATATGAAATTCGTTAAAACATGAAAAATAAGAAAATCTAATTTTCATCAAAATAATTTAATCTTCAAGGCATATGCATGTTTTGTACAAACTAGAGTATACATACATATCCAAATATGAACGAGTCCACAAAAGTATATGCATGAAGGCAAGTGGCTCAAGGATGTACATGTATAACTTATAGTTTAGTCAAAATAGACATATATGAAGTTTAACATAAGCATGAAAACATGCATAAAAATAGAGAATACAAGTCGAAATGTATGAATCATCAAAAATAGGCTATACTAGTACATCTAATGGGTACAAATGAGCATTTAAGCACAAAAATGTAATAACCTATTTGTGGCTCACTGGTTGTACAAGTATATGTCCAAGTTTTAATGAAAACTAACATCTAAATATGTAGTCAAAATATGAAGCATATAGATCAAAACAAAACTTATATGATCATTATGGTAAATGCACATGCATTAGGTTTATGATATACACAATAGCTAAAACAAGTATGAGAACACAAAAGTATAAGTCCATATTAAACATGGGTGATCTCAAATACTAATCATGCATATCACAAGTCTAATAATCATGACATTTAACATACTAATCATTAAACAAGACATGCTAAAAAATCAACAATATGAAAAGCATGTAAACATAATGGGAGTTAGAGATCGTTACAAAAAACCATGAGGGTACATCTCTATGTCTCCAAATCATGATGGTCCTTCCACCAAACTCCCTTTGAAAATGATGCATTCAAATAGTCCTCTTTAAGCTCGGAACGCATCCACCTCAAGGCACCATCACTCTCACGTCAAGTGAGAGCCCACACCTACATCCAATAAAATAGGAGTGGTCTTTGGTATCCATACTCTTTTGGGTTCATTAGGGTTAGCTCCTTTCCTAACCCAAACAAATTTATTTGCTACATTTGAATCATGTATCCTATCATAACAAAATTTAGTAAGGTGGCCCTTACGTCCACAATGTGTACAAGTGTACACATGAGCATACATAGTGTGATGAGTGTGAACGTGAGGAGCATGTGTATGCCATGGTTTGTGTGCATGCATAGGAGGAACTTGTTTCTTTCGAAACATAGATTCCAAACGCGTATGATTCAAAGCACATTGGCTCAAAGTAGAGCCCAAACAATCAACACTTTTCTTCAAAACATTTATATCATTTTTAATACTAAAAGATAAAGTGAAGCATGTAATAGGTGAGCTAGATGATGAAGGTACACTAGCATGGCAAACATGAGAATCAATATCAATTTTTAAAGATTTATTTTTATTTAGGCAAACTTCTAAATCTTTTGAAATCAAATCAATTTTGTTTTTTAAAGAATTATTTTCTTTTACAACAAAGTCAAGTTTTGAAGTTAAAGTCTCATTTTTCTTCAAAACATTTTCACATTCATTTTTATTTTTTAAAATTTCATTTTCTTTTAGAGTAAGGTCAAGTTTGGATTTCAATGAATCTCTTTCATTAGAAATCTCCACTTTCTCTTACAAAATCAAATCTAGTTTTGAACACAAATCCTTATTTTCTTTATTAAGTCTAAAACTTTTCTTTTTCAAAGCCTTATATTTTTCAAGGAGGTTCTCACAAATAATAGATAGTTCTTCATTCAATGCATCGGCATCAATATATTCATCACAAGAAGAACTAGCACTATCTAGTAGAGTGTCCGAATGTACCTCAAGGGAGTCATTCCCTTGGATTATGAAGCAACGTTTGTCGGACTCTTCTCCACTAGCTTCCTTCTCCATTTGGATTGGCAATTGAAACTTTGGAGAGGTCAAGATGTTCCACACTCCAAAGGAGGAAACACAATGAGAAACTATATTTAAATATTTTTTACTAAGTGATTTTCTAAGTGTCTCTAGGGCTAGTGCATTGGTTTCTATATGCTTGCTATCACTAAGGTAGGATTCCTTGGTAATGACAAGGTAAACTTTATAACCTATGGCTTTCAAATGCCAGCTCATCAAAACCTTCCATGTGTCAATTTTAGAGATATCAAATATGGGAGGGCTATCCATGAGTGCAAGCAATATGTCTGCAAATGCAAATGATAGATTAGCTAAACCAAGATCATACTCTTAGGTGGTTAAACCTAATATCAGGAGCGTAGGCTCTGATACCAATTGAAAATACACTTAGGGGGGATGAATAGGTGTAAGGCTAATCTAATGATCAATAATGCGGAGTTAAAAACTTAATGCAACACACTTAGTGTAACCAACAAGTGTAGCTGAATTCCCGGTGAAGGGCTCTAAACTAACTCCTCTGGATTCCTCTAAATAAGAGTTGAGGTGTTATGTAAAGCTCTCTTAGTTAAACACAAGTATGGGCACATACAAACAACACAAGCATGTAAATGATATGACAATATGAATCAATGCACAGTGTAAGAGAGAGTAAGAAAAAGTAGATCAAACGCAAACACGGAGATATGTTTCGAGGTTCGAGCACACAGCTCTACGTCCCCGCCTTCACACAGAAGGATTTTCACTAACTCGTCCACACAGGACTTTCCACACAGGGAACCTCCACTGAGAATTTGGGTAAATACAACCGGGAGCACACAACTCCTCTCTCTAACAAATACAACCTCTACACTTAGAGGTAAGGCACTAAGCCTATACAATATCAACCTCACAAATGAGGGATAGGCACAAAACCACTCAAACAATAATCATCTCATACTTGAGGGATTCCAATACAATCTCCACCTCTCACTAGAGGGAGCCAAATACCACTTTCACAATCACCTCGCACTTGAGGGATCACAACTCAATCACCTCTCACTTAAGGGATATCACAATCAATGGAAGGTATACAACTTGGTGGTCTATCTCAACCACAAACCAATTTTCTCATTAAAACAAAGATCCTATAGATAGGATAAATGATAAGCTCAAGTGTGAGAAATAAAGAGTTTGAAAATCAAAAACTCAAAGAAAAACTCTTGGAAAAACTTCTAGAATGAATATAAAGTGAAGATCAAAAACAATCCCAAAGATTTTTTTTCTTTGAATTTTCTAACCCTTTAAAACAAATAAAGATCAAATCTTTAGGCTTAAAAACTCTTTTGAAAACTAGTGTTAAAACGCTTATAAATGAGAGAAATTTTACTCTTAAAAATCTTGTTGAAAAAAACTAAGAAATGGGGTATTTATATCCTTATTTCAAATCTGCCCGTTGGCAGCTGAAAAGGGCTAGATTGCCTTTCCGGTTAACCGGTCGGTCAACCGGCCAACGGTCAAATTTTTGACCATTACGCCTACCGGTCGACCGCCTGGTCGACCGGGACTGGATCCAGAGAGCCGGATCCAGAGAGCAACGGCTCTCTGGACGGTCGACCGAAGCCGGATACAGAGAGCAGACTCTCTGTCCGGTCAACCGCTCGGTCGATCGGAGGCTTTTCCAGAGAGCAGAGCTCTCTGGCGGTCGACCGGCCTCCCCAGTTTGGCTGCGTGCACGCTCTGTACACGTCGTCGACCGGCCCGGTCGACCGCTCACTGCTACGGTCGACCGGCCCGGTCGACCGGCAGTCAGCCAGTCAAGCTAATATAGGTCTTAAAAACTTGGGTATTTATCTTTAATTAAATCCCATAAAAACATATAAATTTCACAAAAATCAGTTCATGTTATATCTTTGAAATACAAACATGTTTGAGTAAAAATCAAATCATGTTACAAATATTTTGAACCATTTTTGTGACTTGAAAATTTTGTCTTAAACCAAATTCTGTATTTTTCAAAACTTGAATTTTTGAAATGAAAATCCAATTTTTCCAAAACACATGTAAATGCAAAAACATGATATTTAAACAACTTTGAAGCATATAGTATATGGATAGAATCTAATATACACGAAAGGTATTATATCTATGTTTTTGATATTAAATCCAAAAATAAGTTTTGTCTAAATACAAAACTCCAAACACATGAATAGTGTATCAAATAAGTTTTTCTAAGTATGTGAAGTATAGATGTATATAGATCAAATCTAATATACATTAAACCATGTAAACTTATTTTGATTCGATCTATTCATGAAAACCAAGATCAGTTAAACCAAAATCAAAACCGATAAACATGAAACTTGAAACAAGTGTGTGTGTTGTGAACTTGAGCATATCACACTATCTAATCTTCACAATGGATCTAAACTAAGTCTTAAACTAAACAAACCGATGTCATATTGTAGAACGCCGTCTCCAAGTTGACTCGATCCAAACGCGATTCCCTGAGTTTGACTCCAACCGAGTGCTAGATGTGAACTTGACGCTCGAGCTCTTGAATCACCATGTGAAAACTCCAAAACACCTTTGTTGAAGCTAATCACCTACTAATATCTTGATTAAATATCTAAAACTAAATATCACAAGATTATTAGTAAACTATAACTATATGAGTTAATCATCATCAAAACTAGAGTGGAAGGCCTCTGGGCCAACAGGACTAAACACCAAAGACAAACAGTGGAAAACTCAAGGGAAAATCCAAAACCAAATACTCAACAAACAGATACATGTAACAAAAAAATGGATACACCCCGATACAAAATGTAGACATAACCTGCAGTAAAAGTCATAAATAGCATAATAACCAAATATCAGGGTTTTGCACTGCCACTGGTTACACATCCTCTGAATCTATATCGTGCCTCCTGCCATGTGTGTTCTTCGAGTGACTGTCAGATGCCTCTCCCATCACTGTCTGGTCCAATGTCTTCCGTGTCATCTCCCTCCCTCTGCTTGCATGTGTTTGGTGTTCATATAGGACAACACATATTAGGGCAACAAATCATTGAATTGCTCATATTCAACAAAACAGATCATTTGAAATGCGTATATGCAACCATCATCTTACATGTCAATCATGATCAAATGAGGGAAGCGTGCATTTGGAGTTATCTATATTAAGGAGTACATGCAACTTAAGCTGCAAAAAGATGTTAAAAATTGTGGGTTTTAGCGTGTTTTGATGTGATTCCTAATTAGAGCTGGCCATGGAGATCTTGATGGTTGTGTGTGTTAAAAGCAAAATTGTAATCACCCTGTCCAAAAAGCAAAAGTGATAAATTTTGTGACATTAGCGTCTGAATCCATTAGACATCAAATCAGGTCTAGTTCAAACACCTGAGAAGCAATTAGCAGTAAGAAGAATAGAATGAACTTTCTTGGAAAAAAAAATTAAAATTGGGCAATGCAAATAAAGCCACTAAGCCCAAATCTTCCTTCATTAGGGCCTGTTTGGTTGTCGTAACTGGCCGTAATTCGTAGTTGTAATTGGTAAAGTCTTTTACAATTGTAAATGAGTTACATGTATGTAAATTTTACGGTGTTTGGTTGGTAATATAAAATTGTAAAGTGGGAAAGTGTATTGTACTTTACGGTGTTTGGTTGTCGTAATGTATAAGTCGTAAGTGAAAAAGTTAATCACAAAATTAACTATTTGGTGATTTTAAAAGTTTTAATACTGCAAATAAATATTAAAAAAGTTAAATATTAAATTTTTTTAATATTAATATAAAAAAATATTACAAATTTGTATGACCACAAAATTAACTGTAACTGGGCTGTAAGTGAGTGGTAACTGGGTTGCAAGTGAGTGTTGGTTGAGTTACGTAAGTCTTTTACGAATTACGGTCCAAACAAACGCCGTAGTTGTAACTGGGTAGTAAGTCATTTACGAATTACGGAGTTTTACGCGAAACAAACGGCCCCAATATCTGGCCCTTCTCGTTGCAGGCTGAGCCCAAACCACTCAATCCTTTGACCAACTAATTTCCCAGCCCCAAGTTGATGTTGGGCTCACTGTGCAATTGCAACCCCACTTGGCTCGTGCTTCTGTCAGACACTGAGAGAGAGCACCCCTGCAACTACTGACGCCATTGCCGCCGTCGCCACCCATCGTGACGCCTTCAAAAGGCTGAAAGCTGTAGCTGTCAAGGCCGACGCTGCAATCATCGCCGCTCCAAACCGATTGAGACACTGCTGCTTGATGTGTCGATGCAAGGGCGCTTCATATGTGGCCAAAGCGAAAAGGCGTGTCTTCAACACCGACGATGATATCCTCCAAGTGATCCAAGTCTATTGTCAAGACAACTGCAGCTTCCAAATCTAACTCCACCTTGGATTCAAATCAATTTCTTGCCGCTCTGCTAGATAGCTTTTTAGCCCCTGAAGAAATTAAAAGGCGATTCGGTCTGCCAATTGGTGGTGATTAATTGTCTCCTTTTGATTTTTTCTTTATTTGTTTGCCTATCCCACAAAAAAAAAAAAAAAAAAAAACTAATTTCACATTCGGGTCGGGTTCGGGTGGAAAAGGTACCCACCTTATACCCACAGTGGGGAGTGGGGGAAGAACCTCTTACTCCTCCCTTTTATTATGTCCCCTTCCCCTCGGCAATCTCCTCCGCCCAAAACCCGCCTCCTCGAGAAAATCGCCATGTCTTCCCAAAATCAAGTTCGAGAAGATGAGATCGATGGCGGCGGCGGCCTCGGCACCTCGATCCCTCGGGGATTCTCGGAGATCGTGGTGGTCCGCCACGGGGAGACCGCCTGGAACGCATCCAGGATCATCCAGGTCAGTCTACTGTCTATTCTTTTCTTCTTCTTCTTGTTAATGCTGTCGACCAACAAATACAGATGAAATGAACGCAATTTTCAAGTGTAGGGATTGTAGTTGGCTCGAGTAATTTCATTCAACACAAATTATGTATGGATGTGGAAACCATACTATTATGTATGTGTGGAAATCTTTAGACTATGGAGTGTCCAGACGAAGAGGCAAGATTACTTGCTTTTTCTATGGGAATCATTTACGTATGAGGCACGGAAAAGTTGAATGGATCATTCTATCATTGTCATGCTTACTCAAAACTCTACAAGTAGTCTTGTATCCTAGGGACCCTTAGGGATGTAAGGCTTATGCAAACTAGGTTGGTTGGTCTAACATTTACTGTTAGATGTCAAGACAACAGTTGGCGAATCTAGTAAATTTGTAAGCTCATTGATGTGAAGGACATCATAAGCTTGCGTATAATTGGAATTTAGGATTTATGTATGTGCTTTCATTATTTGGGTCGAGCTTCTCTATCCAAATCATGAAGGTCTCATTTTGTTTATCTTTCTACTTTTAATAAAACATGTGCTAATCACTAGGGTTTATGAGGTTTAATATAATAGGCCTGCAGATACTCACGAATATTTATAATCATGTCATTGTGTCCCTGTGTCCTACATTTTAAGGATTTTCGTGTCATCGTGTCCATGTTGTCTCTATGTCCTGTGTCATGTTTGTACTTCGTGGGTTGATTTAAATCATTTGAATAATCTCTATGATTAAGCTAATGTCTTGTGGATTTTCATTATTAAGAATGTGATTGAGGTTGCTAGAGTTAGTTGAAGTCATTCCTCTACATGCACTCAAGAAATCATTTATAGCTTTTTCTAATAAAAATCATTGATAGAATTAAATACATAACAAAGTAGTTGTATCCAAGACTAATGCAACAAAAAGTTATTGAAAGGGAAAAGTTTTTAGTTCGATTTATAAGAGAATCTGAACACAAATGCATTGATGATGAAGAAACAAACAGGGCACCTCGAAGCATGATAGACCAAAGTGGGACATGACATCTCATCCTCAATAAAAATGGTCTATTGCTAATTTTACCACTATAGTTGTGATACTTTCCTGATGGTCATAGGTTGACAAGTGAGGTGGGAGGCCAATATGAGGGGCTGGCTAGCAATTTGGTCTTGAGTGGTTCTACATCTCATTCTTAGGAGAGTAGCCACAACTAGGTAGGTATTTCAGTCCCGAGTCCCAACCAAGATTCAGACACACTTCTTTCAACACGCTTTTAAGACTTAAATGGAAAGTTAGTTGGATTATTGTAACATGTGCTTGGTGGCTCTGGCTTCAGTCAGGGGTTGGTCATTGATTTTGTAGATTTCTACCACTCCAGTTTCTAGGATGAGCATCTCCATGCCCATTCTTTGGCTCGAGTTCATATAAGCATTTTAGTAACCAGGTCTCAAAACATGTTGAAATTTCGTGAGGATTTCTGTGGACATTCCACCACTTGGCCTTAGTCACCTACCGGACATGTTGCGTTTGTGATAAAAATATATGTTATCTTGTTGTGGGATGTTAGTTGTTGTGGCGAACATCTTTGTCCATATTGAGTATGATCATGGCACATACTCGTACTTTTACTAGAAGGCGCTACCATTCCCCTATTTAGGGAAATTAATGTCATGAAGTTTCTTATATTAGTTCTGCTGCAACTCAAGCATGACTTCCTCCGTGAGCTTCATCCTTAGGTTCAGGTCATTGCGGCCATTTCAGATGTTGTAATAAATTATTGAAAAATTCTAGATTTCCTATTTACTCTACACATTTTCTTACACATATAACTCATGGTCTGTATTTGTTTTTATTGTTTTATATTCACCAGCTGAAGTTTGATTTAGTTTATTAATGTCAAGGTTTGATGATGTTCTTTTTCTATCTTAGGGACACTTGGATTCAGAATTAAATGATGTTGGGAGGAAACAAGCATCTGCGGTATATAAGATTCCTCTAGATTAATAAACTAACTTTCATGTTGTTTCTAATGCTGGACATTTACATAAAATTTTGGAAGGTGGGGGATAAACTTGCCAAGGAAGCTAAATATGCTGCCATATATGCGTCCGACTTAAAGCGAGCTTCTGAGACTGCACAGATAATAGCAACCACTTGTAATGTACCTGAGGTATGCTTGATGTCATCAGCTATCAAAATGTGTTTTTTTTCTGCTGATGTCTCTCTGTTTGTGGTGTGTGTGGGTTTGCATGTATGAGCATCTGCCGATGTCTCTCTTTTTTTCTTTCTTTTCTTTTCCTTCCTTTTTTTCCTTTTGTTCTCTTTTGGTGTTGGTTTTTTTTTTTTTTTTTTGGGTTTTGTTTTTGGTTTTTGGAGGGGATTCTGTTGGTGCATGTTTTTCTGGGTTTCTGCGTGTTGGAATGGGTAGGGGCGAATGTGTTTTGTATCTTTTGCAATGATGTACCTCATGTAAATTAAAAAATACATGACATATGAGTATCATCAGTATTTAAGCGCGCCAGTCTATATAAAAAGTGCTGCCATTGAGGTTTACATTCTTTCTGTTTCAATGAAATTTAATAATGCCACCATGAATGAGACCATGAATCTTCCTCTACATCAGTATCTGATGGACTTCAAATTCTCCTTGTACTTCAGATTGATTATTATGGGAACTGTCCTTGCAACATTACTAGAAATTATGTCCTGATAAGAGTACTTAATTTACAAACCACACCAGTGACCAAGCTTGATCAAGCAGACCCTCCTGATACATGCTCTTACATTTATAAGCATATACATCTCAAAAAGGATTATGGGATATATAACAACTTTGCCTGTAAGTATATATACATGTATTTATTTTTATAGTCTTAAAAAAATTGCATGAAGTAGATTATGAGGATTTTCAATAGAGGACACCTGCATAACCAATAACCATATCTCTCAAGCCCTACAACAATTTTGTTTCACTTAAATCTTATTCCTGCTTATCCTATAAAAGCATTCTATTTATGGGTTTTATATATTAGATGACTAGATGGCTTGACATATCACATATGTGATGCATGTGCACCTACCTCTGTCAAAAACAATTTGTTTGACTTCGTCTTGTACATTTTACCCAACAAAAAAGGCACATCTAGAGATGTGGTTGCTAGATATCTAAATTTTGAGTTGCATAGGGGTGTATACAGGTGTTCAAAATAAGTAATTTGTACAAAGGTATACAAGGAAAGTGCACGTGCGATGCACGTGTGTGATATTATAAAAAATAGAAAAGAATTTAAACCCTAAGATTTTGATGATGTATTAACCTATAAATTAAACTGCTAATGTATTTGGCTAGTACTATTTGTCTTATTGCAGGATAAGACATTTTTTGGAGGTTGGACAGACAAAAACCAAAACTGTAAAATCAATAAGGAGGATGGCAAGACTCAAAACTCCAAAAGTTATAGCAAAAGAATTCAAGAGTCACATTTTCAGATATATAGGAAAATTTATAAGTAATGAAGTATGATTAATTATCTTCAATATGGCACTTTATTCCTCTGGCACAATGTATTATACTAACTGTTTTCTATACAAAAATTCGTGGTAGTATATTCATCCTACCAGTAAAATTCCTTTACAAAAACTCCACATAATACCATTCTACCACTAGTCATTTCGATTTAAATTTTGTCTAGAGACAATTCTTTTCAAATGTCACAACCCTCATGACACCATGTTGTCTGGTACTTGTAGTGTTATATCTCGTCTTCATCTCTTGTTAAGCTTTCAAGTAGACAATCCATTTTTGACTTTTGACAACTTGATAGGGTAGTCCCATCATGTCCCCCTCATCAACTTGTCTCCATCTTATCTCTAGTCATTGTGCCTTAAGTCTTCTGTTGTCAGCCAAGAGATTTGTCAAATCTACTAGCTGTTTTACATCAACCTGCTTATGTGACAATCTCATCTCTCTCACACACCTTGCGGCCTATGGTCAACAACTATGATATTTTAAATCTTAGAGAGTAATACATTACTCTCTCCCTTTTATTTGTTGTCACTAGTTTGCAAGTCCTCATGCTAGGTTCTTTGATTTTGGCTAATAGATTAATGCACCCCACACACACTCTCACTATCATTTTCAGCAGGGTGTTATTTATTGAGAGAAAAACTTTCAACTGTTTATTTCCTTCTCTTTCTCTCTCATGCCTTTTGTTTCTTCAGCCCACGACAGCAAACATTTATTGCAAAAAATTTGCTTGGCTGGAAAAAAATCAACAAGAATAATGGTGATGATGCCAAGTAACGAAGAAAGAGAGACTGTAGCAGTTGCTAAGTAGTGAAGGGAAGAGAGAACTTTTCTCTTCAAAAGAAAAATAAATAACACAATAACACTAGCTCTGAGGTGTGGGCTGCTGACAAGAGACCAGTAAGAGAGAGAGAGATAAGGTGAGAAACAGTCACTAGCGTAGAGATTAAAAATCAATTTGAGTGGCCCAATTTCAGCTCAACAAGTGAGATGAATGTGATGGGTAATGGTTATAAGAGAGAGTAGTCTCTTCACTTTGCTGCCAAAAAACATCACAAAATAATAAACAATGACTTTATGTAGTGGTTCACATGTAGACAAGATTTGACTACCCTATCACTTGTCGAAATACACATTCACTTGGCTCGTGATTAGATAAGAAGATACAAGGTAACACGATTGATTATGTTTAAAAAGTGAAGAACATATAATATCTGATCACATCAAGGAAACAAGAAACCACTAGAATAAATTATCATAAAAAGAAAGTAGTGGTGAAGAGATAAAGTGTAGATGTCTCTAGGTTAAGTCAAGTTAGAGCACTGGTAGGATAAGATTATGCCAAGGACTATTTGTGCTGGTAGAATAGAATTATGTCGAGTTCTGTAAAGCAGAAATCTGCTGGTAGAATAGCCTTTATCAGACCAAATACAAAGGATAAACAAGTTGCTGATAATCTCTATTGTGTAATAAAATTTTCAGTTCACTGTATACTATTTTTCTCTGAAAATGTTTTTCAGAGTTAACAACAATCCATATAAGGGGAAGTATCAATCTCTATTGAATTTGCCCGTTAGAGAGAGCATTTAATGCAATTGTGCAATTGCTGATTTATTGGGCAGCCAAGGGTTTCTTGCAATAAATGTTTGTTGTCGGGGGCTGAAGAAACAGCAGACAGGAGAGAGAAAAAGAGAGGGAAAGAAAGAGTTGAAAGTTTTTCTCTCAATAAAATAATACCTTTCTGAAAATGATAGTGAGAGTGTGTGGGGGTGCATTAATCTATTAGCCAAAATAAAAGAACGTAACATGAGGACTTACAGACTAGTGACAACAAATAAAAGGGAGAGAGTGATGTATTGCCCTCTCTAAAATTTAAAATATCATAGTTGTTAACCTTGTCTTCATTTGTTTTAAACATTATCACATCATGTTATCTTGTCTCATCATGGGCCAAGTGAATGTTTTCTTTGACAAATGATAGGTAGTCAAATCTTGTTTACATGTGGACCACCACACAAAATCATTGTTTATTATTTTGTGATGTTCTTTGATAGTAAAGAGAAGAGAGTTCTCTCTTGTAGTCGTTACTCATCATATTCATCCCACTTGTTGAGCTGAAATTGTACTACTCGGTGCTTTGAGAAACTCATGATCACTGGAGAAAGCGACAATTTCTCACCTCTCTATCACTAGTCTCTTGTCAGTACCCTACACCTCAGAGCTAGTGTGATTGTGTTATTTATTATTTTGAAGAGCTTCCCTTCACTTCTTGGCAGTTTTCTAAATAACCCCGATATAACCCGATATTGCGCCGATATTGCGTTTACGGCACCTAGTCGCAATGATTTGACACATCCAAACCGATATAGCGTTTTTCATTCAAAATCACCGATAAATAGGCATGGAACCGATATATCGGCCGCAATTTCGGCGATTTTGGACCCGATATAGTGTTTTACACCCAATTTCTAGGTTAGGTATTTGAGTAATTCGAGTGATATGACAATGTGACATTTTTAAGATTCTACACTTGGGTAGTGATTATAGATTCATGGGGTTAATGCAAGTTATCGAGTTAAGTATATCTTAAACATATAAGTATGATGTTTTATGTAGATTTATATAATTTATACATATGTTATCTTATTGAGATGCGCTATAAGAAAGAAGATATGTATATTACAGTCCGATTTTGACATCCGATTTTTGAAAATATCTCCGATATATCCCTGATATATCCCCATCGCCGATAAATTTTTCCGGTCGCTGTAGCCGCTGTGGCTGACATTTAGAACACTGCTTCTTGGTAGCTGCTACAGTCTCTTTTTCTTCTCTACCTGGCAGCAACACTATTAATTGCTGCTGATATTTTTCCAGCCAAGCAGATTTCCCTTACAGCCCACATTTAATGCCAATGGGAAGAAATCCCACCTCTCTCTAATGGGCTAATTTTGAACTACATTTCCCTTGCCCCTTTAAATGTTGATCTGTGCATTCAGTTCAAGAAGTGTGAGAACACAAGCTAAATCTTAAACACACAAAAACAAAAATACAGAGCTTTAATTTTCATATCTGCTACTTTGAGACGAGTTATTGTGCTACCAACTTCTATCTTCAATTGCTTCTCATCGTTAAGAAGTATCAGGCATTCAAGTTTTCATCTAAGCTTCCTTCATCACTTCATTTAATTCTCTATTCTTTTGAGAATCTTGGTTCAAAACTCTTTATTATACTTTGATTCTCTTTATTTAATTTTTAGTTCATGAAAGTGCCAATTTATTGAAGATATTTTATTGATTATTATTGATTACATAGAGTCTTATTTGTATCTCTTTATTTTGATTTGTGAAATTGTACTAATTGGTTCTCACTCTTATTGTAGAGAATAAGTAACAATCATGAAATTTGTGTACCCTCTTGGGAAGAGGAGAAATTACCAACTCCGGAGAGGACACTGGCGATTGTATACCTCTTCGGGAGAAAAGAGAAAGTTCAAACTCGGGGAGAGTCTTGGTGGTGTAATCCTAGTTTCGGGGAGAAGCTTTTTGGTGGATTTTAAAATCCTAGAGAAGAGGCCTCTTCTAAGTATTCAAGTCTTACTAGAGTTTAATGCCAGTACTATTTTAGATCTTGCCAGTAGTATATATTTTTGTAATTAATTTTAATTAGCCTTAAACTTAGTATTGTCCCTATTCCCCCCCTCTAGGGACCAACAAAGTAGAGATAGAAAAAAAGTAGCATAGTCTCAGAGAAAGAAACGAACAAATCTTTTTAAAAAGAATGCAATTGTGAAAAATAAAAATGGAAAACCTAGAAAAAAAAGAAAGAATAATGAGTAAATAGGAAGGAAAGAATATCCAAAAGGAAAAAGTTTAAAGAAAGAAAAGAATTGAAAAAATAAAGTTAAAACAATAGTTGAAAGAAACAAAGAATAAAAAAAGAAAAAAAGAAATGAATATAAAAAATTGAAAAAAGTCATAAGAAAAAAAATAGAAGAAAAAGAATTTAAAGAATATTGAAATTTATTGAAATGAAGAAGAAAGAAACTATTTCAGAAAACATAAGTAAAAACTTAAGGAAAAAGAAAGAAAACATAACAATTAAATAAAACAGAATTAATAAAGAATAAAAGGAAAGGAAAAAAGGTAGAGCTAAATAAATAAAAGAAAACATTTGGAAAAAATGAATAATTCAAAACGAAACAAAAGGAAAAAACTTAGATAAGAAAGGAAAAAAATCTAGAAAAATATTATATAAAAAAAGTAGAATAGATTTCGAGTATAAATAATAACCAAGAAAATCTAGAAGAAAATAATAATGAAGAAATGAATAAGGGAAAAGAACTTTGGGGGAAAGAATAAATGATAGTAAACACAAAAAAAAAAAGAAAATTTAAGGCAAAATAAAATAAAGGTGTTGTGAAAAAGAACTCAAAGAATCACATATATAAATGAAAGGATAAACATTGATAAAATTATGTGAAACAAAGAAGACAAGTAAAAATAAAAAATTAATAAATATAAAAACGTAGAACAAAGTCATAAGAATAAAAAGTAGAAGAAAAAGAAAACAAAGAATATAAAGTGTATTGAAATGAAAACAAAAATAAAGAATGTTAGGAAAGATAAGTAAAAAAAAGTGTTAAAATAATAAAAAAAGGATAAAAATTAAGTGAAACAAACTTAATATAGAAGATTAAAGAAAAGAGAAAAAAGTTAGAACAAAATTTAAAAAACAAAAAGTTTGGAAAAATGAAAGAAGAATAAAAATAAACAAAATATACTCAATTACGAAGAAAAAATCTAGAAAAAATAATAAATAAAAAAGTAGAATAGATTTATAGAAAATCTAAAAGAAAAATAATAATGAAACAATAATGAATGGGAAAATCTAAAAGAAAAATAATAATGAAATAATGCAAAAAATCTGGAAAAAAATAAAATAAATAAGAAGGAAAAAAGAAAAGAAGAACTTAGGAAAAAAGAATAAAAGATAGTAAATTCAGAAAAAGAAAAAGAAAATTAAGGAAAAGGAAAATAAAGGAGTTTCTATAATGAATATTGGAAAAAATGCGAAAACAAAGAATAAAAAATAACTAAAAATGAAGTAGATATAAAAAAGTAGAACCAAGTTATAAGAAAACAAAAAGATTAAGACATAATTAATAAATAAAATAAAAGGAAAGGAAAAAATGGTAGAATGAAATAAAAAAGTAAAAATTTGAAAAAAGAAGAATATAAAATAAACAAAAAATACTCAGTTAAGAAAGACAAATTCTTGAAAATATATTAAATTTAAAAAGTACAATGGATTTAGAAAACATATATAAACAAGAAAATCTAAAAGGAAAATAATGAGGAAATAATGCAAAAAATTTGGAAAAAAGAGAATAAAAAGAAAATAAATAATAAGATAAAAAGAAAAGAAGTGAAAAAGAATAAAATATAGTAACTCAAGAAAAGAAAAGAAAATAAATGGGTGAAAAATAAAATATAGCAACTCAAATAATCACATAAGAAAAGAGAGGATAAACATGGAAAGAAATAAACGAAAGAACCAAAAACAAATATAGGAAAAATGCTTAGTAAAAATCAAAGAGGGAATTGGAAAATAAAATAAGTTGGGTGGAGTAAAAGAAAAAAAGAAAGTGGGAGATAAAGAAAATAAAGAGTCTAGACAAAATTAAAAAAATATAAATAAAAGAAATAGTGGAAAAATAAAAGAACAAAAAATCAGATAAGAACAAAGGAACAATTGAAAAAATAAGTGAAGTAGAATTAAAAAAAAATGAATTGTAGTAAATGAGTAAACAAGTGGAAAAAAATCAAAAAAGAAAAAATGGAAGTCGACAAAGGAAAGAAATAAGAGTAACGAAAAGTTGAAAGAAAGAATCACTATAAAAAACTAAAAAGATAAGAAATTTAGATAAAATAAACTCAATTTTGAGGAAAAAGGAAAAAGAGAATCATAATGACGAACAAAAACGGCTGAAACCAAAGAATCACCAAAATAGTACAAAAAAATCATTAAACATGAAAAATAGATTAAAAAAACCCTAAAGAATGTTGGAAAAAAGTAAGGGAAGTAAACAAAAGAAAGAACATGAAAAGTCTAGGAAAAGTTAAAATTAGTTAGAAAATTTAGTAAAATATAATGATGAAAGAAGATACATGGGATAGAAAGAAAATAGAACTACATATCTAATCGGAAAAGAAAAGAAGGATTGCGTAAAAAATAAAAGAAAAAAAATTAAATGAGTAGTTATAGGAATCTTAGGTAGATTATGCGTCTTTTCTATCTTTTCTATGCAGAAAATTTGGGCAAGCTAGAAATTGGGACCAAAAGCTTTCATATAGTAATATATGAAAATTACTGCCAGAGAAATTATCATATATCCCTGAAATAAATTTGTTCCAAAATAGAACCAACTTGAGATATTATTATCACCTCCATAATCATTCTTCCTATATTTAAGTATGAATAAAGCATGACCCAAGAAATGTCTGGCAGATCTGCAAACCAACATTAAACAATAAAATTATAAACTCAAGAAAAAGAAATATAAAAACAAAACAATAAGAGGTAACACCTATAAATAAAGCGGAAAACATACTGTTGATATTATTCCAGATATTCTCATAAACAAGGCAACCAAAGCATAGTAATATTTGATCAACACCAACTAATCTCGACTATCCTACTTCTTTCTCACTATAGAAAGAAGAGGAATTTAAAAATACAATAAAAAACAGAATCATTGAAACAAAAAAAAAGATCTATAAAGAAAGGATAAAAAGAGGAAAATAAGAAAATAAAAATATAGTAAAAAGTAGCAAAAACAAAGAAAAAGATCTTTACAAATAAAGCACAAAAAGAGTTGGAAAAAAGAGAAGAAGAATAGTCAATTTCAAATAAAGAAAATTCTGATAAACAGATAAAACTATACGATATAATAAAAAAGGTAAATAAATAATCAAAATACTAGTAGTAAAAAAAAGAAAGAAAGAAAAAAAATTAACAAAAAACTGAAAGATGAAGAAAAGGAGAAAAATAGAAAGAAAGAGAAATGTCGGGAAAGAAAAGAAAGAAAAAAAATTGGAGGGTGAGAAAGTCTAGAAAAATAAAAGGAATTAGTAAATTAGAAACAAAGAAAGAGAGAGTTTCTAGGAGAATTCTAATTACATATTATACAACTTGAGAGTTCTAATTATTATATTAGGACATTAGGAAGAAAATATGTATGTGAGAGAGAGTTTTCATAATATGATAATTCTATTGTATGTTATATAATTGAGAGTTCTAATTGCATTAGTACAACGGAAAGAAATAATTAAAGAGATGGAGTTCCGTAATTTGAGAGTTTCCATTATATAATACCTTATTATTTGCTTCTAAGAGTATAGACTCTTAATTTTATAGTCTCTTTTTTTGTACGAGTCATGCATGTGATAGGAAAAAAATAGGGGGGGCAGGGGGACAATGGGGAGGGGGACAAAATTATGCACATGTTTTGAATTATTTGCTTTTAAGAGTAGTTTAGATATAAAAAACTATATTCAGCCAAATCTCATTTTTGGAAGGATGTATCCATTTGGTATTAAAAGTATCATATGGGGGTAGCTTATACAAATGAGCCAAATATGTAATGAAGTTTAGGCTGTGATATATAATAGAAACTTGGAGGTTGTGTTCACAAAATTTGCCCACATGGTTAGTTAATTGTGGGAAGCAAAAGACTTGACTCTATATCGTAAAGGTACAAAGTTGCATATAATCTTTTGTGCACTTATAACATGTTCATTAGGGAAAATTTTGTTTCATCTTTCCCTGATGGCTTAGAACTATTCTTTGTCACTACAAGCGTACACTAAGAATCATATTAAGTCCTCGTCCTTTTAACCTAGTTATGGATGGATTACTAGGCATACACAGGACGAAGCCATATGATATATAATTCATCCTATCTGCTGATGATATTTTATTAGTTGATTAGACTAGAGCAGGGGATAATTTTAAAGTAGAAGCTGGAAAAAATCTTTAAGAGTATTAAAGGTTCAGAATTAGTAGGAAGAAAATAGACTAAAGGTTGGCCTACCAACACGGATGAAGGGAGTTAAAAGGATAGTTGTTAAATAACTTGAGTTAATCAAGGAGATGGCCTTTATAAATGAAGGAAAAGGATTGTAGATGACATCAAAAAGTTTGTTATAAATGATGTGGTTATTTCTTTTTAAACAAAAATCTGTGTTTCCTTGTTTGTTTATTGTTGTTGAATTTTGGTAAAACTATAAGAAGAAATGAGGGTATAATTCACATTTGTGGTCAAGAAATACCAATGAGCATTTTCGCTCCGTAGGATCAATCATTCATTATGGTAATGAGATTGAAGAGGATGCTATTATAGAATTGAAGGGGGTTGTTGTTCAATGTAAGCAAAAGAAATCAGAATGGTTGATCTTTGATATTATAGAATACCCATGCGACAGATGGAAATTTTTATAAAATGGATATCTATGTAGCATAGACACTTACATACCCGTGTCCATGTTGGACACCAACCTTTCTTAGACATTCCTCAATCATGTACTTTTTTCAGATGTGTTCTTAATTCTATAATATATGTTTAAATGTTGACCCTTGTTGGATATTTCTCAAATGCTCGTAAGACACACTTCCATACTAATTGCACATAAAAAATGTACCTCATATCCTTTATATATTAAATATCATAATTTACAACAAAAGAGATCAAAATAGTGATTTGTGTACAAAATGATAAATTTAGCATATGTCCTAACCAAAGATGCATGGACACAGATATACATATCAGATATGATACAATACAAATATGTGGATATGTAAAAATAAAGAAAACCACCAATGTGATACATCGTGGTTAAGACAACTAACTAATATTATTTATCTATTTACTTATGTAATTATGATACTTTATAATTTAATAATAGAGAAATAATTGTTGGAGGAATTTTGAAATAAGTTATAAGGGGAAAACTTTATAAACTTAATGAATTGTGGGGTTAAAACTCACTTCCACTAACTTAGTTCACTTACATTGAGTTCATTAAGGGCCTGTTTGGTTAAGGGTGGAAGTGAGGAAGTGAGGAATTGAGGAAGTAGTAACAATTCCCTTTGGAACTTAGGAATTGGTTAGTAAGTTTTTCGGTGTTTGGATGTTGTTGGGAAGTGTAGTTTGGAAAATATTTTGTCTTTTCTGGTGTTTGGATGGTAATGTGAACGTGAAAGTGAAAAGTTGACCACAAAGTTGACCGTAAAATAATATTAAAATAAAAATTAATTAAGAAAAATAAAAAATAGACTATAATTAGAATGCAAGTGAGAGTTACATGGTCAAAAAATTAACTGTTTTGTGCTACAATTTATTACAAATGTGATTTACATGACCACAAAATTAACTGTAGCACTCTGGAAGTGAGGAAATGATTGTGTAAAAGAGAAAAGATAAAAGGAAAAAGGTTTTCTTATTTTCCTTTTCCGGTGTTTGGATAGATAGGTAAGTGAGCAATTATACTTCCCTATTTCCTTACTTCCGCCCACTTCCTTGCAACCAAACAGCCCCTAAGTGGAAGATTAATCAATTTTAGTTGAACTTGCAAAGACTGAAAGAATTTATAAAGCATTTGGCTCACATCTTATATTTATTTTAAACCCTATACTTGTTGATTTCATGATGGGGCTGTTTGGTTGCAAGGAACTAGGTGGAAGTAAGGAAATAGGGAAGTATAATTGCTTACTTCCCTATCCATCCAAACACCGAAAAAGAAGAATAAAAAAACCCCTTTTCCTTTTTTTCTTTTTTCTTTTCTCTTTTACACAATCATTTCCTCACTTTTAGAGTGCTACAATTAATTTTGTGGTCATGTAAATCTCATTTGTAATAAGTTGTAGTACAGTTAATTTTTGATTATGTAAATCTCACTTGCATTCTAATTACAGTCCATTTTTTATTTTTCTTAATTAATTTTATTTTAATATTATTTTACGGTCAACTTTGTGGTCAACTTTTCTACTTCCACTTTCACATTATCATCCAAACACCGGAAAAGACAAAATATTTTCAAACCACACTTCCCAACAACATCCAAATACCGGAAAACTTACTAACCAATTCCCAAGTTCCAAAGGGAATTATCACCACTTCCTCAATTCCTCATTTCCACCCTTAGCCAAACAGGCCCGATATGAAATGTGTACGTGTGCGGAAATAATAGATAAAATAACTCAATTAAATGTTTCACTAATAAGAACGATCGTTAGTAGGAAAGCTTAAAACAATTAATATTAGCTATATTTCTTTAACATGCATGTATTAGATTAATTCAAATATTAAAGTATTAATTAAGTATTATTATGATGTAGGTAACATATTCTACTATCAATTAAAAAGTCAAACAACTATAAAAGAGAAGCAGATCACATACTTGCAATTTAAAGTGGACAATAGATAAAAATTGATAATAAGTTAGAAATGTAAATCCGACTTATAAATAAATAGTTTATGGATTGAAAATTGTACCTCTTGAATTACCTGTGAAATAAATATGTTTTCCTCTGTTTTCTTTGAGGTTCTTCAATATTGTAGCTCTTTCTATCACGAATCCAACGATTCAAACGGCGCACGATTTGGACTTCGGATGAGTGAGATATGGCCCGAATAAGCTTGCTGTTGCAGAATTTTGCTCGCATGAATTTGTTTTCTTCTTGATTTTGGTGGCGTGGAGAAGGCCTGGATGGTCTCGGCTTCAGTGGTAAGGAAGAAGGTAACAATTGGCGTCGAGGTCGGTAGTAGACGTGGCGATAGAAAGAGATTTGACAACACTTTTAGAGGAAAGAAATTTGTTGTGGAGAGATTGAGAGGGGAAATAGAATTATGATAAACCAATTAGGGCATCCCACCACTAATCGGGTTTAATAGGGCATCTCGCCACTATTAGAAAGAGGATTCAAGATCCATAGCTAACTCACAAAGAAAATAACGAATTTTCATTAATTTCATTGTTCATCGAAAAATTAATACATGGGGCCTTTATATAGGCTACAAAATTGTATCTCCTACTCCTATTTGGATTACATAATTCTACTCTTAAAAGAAATCAAAAGTCTAAAAGAGAGAAAAATATATAAAAGAGAAAAAGTAGTAATCCTACTACAAATCATATTACTAAAAATAAAAAATACAAGAAATAGAAACTAAAAATTCTAATACTTGTAGAACTTTTGAATTTATGTTGAGTTGGCACGTCTTCTTCAACGATGAAAGATTTGCCATCTCTTTGTTCTATTGTCCGCATCATTCTTCCCGTGTTAGAGAGAGCTCGACTCCGTCGAATCAGTGATGAAAGTGTTCTCATCTTGATTCAACATGTTGAAATCAGTTGATGCTCTTCTTTTCCATTGAACCAAATACTTACAAATCATGATTATTTCATTATCCAAATTTTATCAATCTAATCCACTGTAGTAGTTAAAATATTTGAAATTGGTGAAATGGAGGATCTCTCAAAAATACGCTCATGGGATGGCACATCAATAAGAAAGTTGCTAGGGTTAAAATCAAAATCTTTGTAATCCACTATATCTTCAATATTGAAAATAGAACTGATATCAAAATTTATAACATAAACATGACAATTTAGTTTTCTCAAGATTTGAAGCGAATCAGTATTAATAGAAAGTAAGATAACATCGCCAATATTAAAGTTTTAAATAATTTTCTAATGTCAATCGAATCTCGTAATTGGCGTATTTTGAGCAATTTATTCATGACTTTCTTGTATAAATTGTGATATGATTCCAAGTGCATATGTAATGCAAAAGATGATAATGCAGACTCATGGACGACTTCTGTTTGACAATAGGTTAGGAGTTGAAAAGCAGTGGAGAACTTAGACTTGGTTCTTAATATATGCCATATAGTTCTCCAAAAGTTGAGATGAAAATTGATTGGGGTTAGACACGATTGTGGAACATCTATGATTATAGAATTGAACCATGATACCTTAACTGGGTGAGAACGGGGTAACGACTTTAATCCATCATTTATGTATACCTCAAAGAATACTATATTGGTGCAGCTTTCATTCTCCACAATGACTACAGTTCATCTTTTTTGTGAAAAAGCAGTGCTAATAATGGACAAGTGACTGAAAGTGTTTGACTAATGCCATTGTGTGCAACATCTTTAGGAAAGACGTTAACAAGTTTAGTAATCACTGGGATGACTTCAGGGGAAATCAAGGTACTAGACTCTACGATGTCATCTCCTAATTTTTCATAGACTTGGTCATCGGCGAAGTCATCATCTACGTCTTCATCAGAGTCTATGTCTGGGTGATATGTAAACTCTTTGGAATCAGATTCAATCTCGGATTGGTTGTCACATATAGGTGATGGTTTGTCTTGAAACTCCTTTGGGACATCATTAAACTCTTTTATCACAGGAGTGAATATCGGAGGAATAGGCTATCGGGCTTGTCCACAACTTTTCTAATTATGAGAATTACACAAGTGATACTGCTTTTCGGGTTCTGATTGTGGGTCTCTAATTTGGTTACTACCCTATTGACATTCTCTTTTAATCATTTTGCATCTAAACCGAAGGTATTAGCTTCTTGAGTTAGGAAATCAAGTTTAGCCATAATGTCAGCTAGGGTGGGTTGGAAGGCCATGAAATTAGTGTTGGGTTCACTGACTTTTTCACACAAATATGGGGTACTACTACGGGTTGACATGCAATGTATAAGTCCTATTATGAATGCAAATTCACACTATTTTTTGTTTTGAATTTTAAAATTTTTGTTTGTTTGATTTTCAAAAACTTATCTTCTAAAATTGTCGGGAAAGTCAAACCCCAATTTTTCACTCTAATTGGTCAGGTCGTCGTAACTCAGGTGGGAGGTTTTTCGCGCTTGGCGTTCCTTAGTTACAGAACCACGTTGAGTATCCTTCCTTGGTTAGATACCAATCGTACGGAATTTCAGCGAAAGACTTGCCTTTCAAGGTTTCCTAATTTAGACTAATTTTTTTGGGCTTTAAATAAAATCTAACTAAAAGAAAGAAAGCAAATAAACGTAATATGCAAATCCTATCTAACTGTGCTCTGATACCAAACTGATATGAAACGTGTACGTGTGTGGAAGCAATGATAAAATAACTCAATTAAATGTTTCACCAACAAGAACGATCGTTGCAAGGAAAGCTTAAAACAGTTAATATTAGCTATATTTCTTTAATATACATGTATTAGATCAATTCAAATATTAAAGTACTAACTAAATATTGTTATGTTATAGATAACAGATTCTACTATTAATAAAGAAGTCAAGCAACTATAAAGGAGGAGTAGATCACATACAATTTAAAGTGGACAATAGATCAAAATTGATAATAAGTTAGAAATGTATATCCGACTTGTAAATAAACAGTTGTGGATTGAAATTGTACCTCTTGAATTACTTGTGAAATACTTTAATTTCCTCTGTTTTCTTACTTTGAGATTCTTCAATATTATAACTCTTTTGTCACGAGTACAACGCTTTAAACGATGCTTGATTTGAATTTCGGATGAGTGAGATATGGCCCGAATAAGAAAGCTTGCTGGTGCAGAATTTTGCTCGCGCGAATATGTTTTCTTCTTGATTTCGGTGGCGTGGAGAAAGCCTGGATGGCCTCGGCTTCAGTGGTGAGGAAGAAGATAACAATGGGCGTCGAGTTCGGCAGTAGACGTGGCGAGAGAAAGATTCAACAACTTTTTTAGAGAGGAAAGAAATTTGTTGTGAAGAGATTGAGAGAGGGAAAATAGAATTATGATAAACTTATTAGGGCATCCCACCACTAATCAGGGTTTAATAGAGCATCCCACCACTATTATTTAATTAGTACTTTGATATTTGAATTGATCTAATACATGCATGTTAAAGAAATATAGCTAATATTTACTGTTTAAGCTTTCCTATCAATGATCGTTCTTGTTGGTAAAATATTTAATTGAGTTATTTTATTTATTGCTTCCATACACGTACACGTTTCATATCAGTTTGGTATCAGAGCACAGTTGGGTAGGATTTGCATATTAGTCACGTTTATTTGCTTTTGTTCTTCTAGTTAAACTTTATTCAAAACCCAAAAAATTACTGTAAATTAGGAAATCTTGAAAGGTAAATCTTTTCCTGAAATTTCGTACTATTGATGTCTAACTAAGGAAGGGTACTCAACGTGATTCTATAATTAAGGAACGCCAAGTGAAGAAAACCTTCCACCTGAGTTATGCCGACCTGATCAATTGGACTGGTAAAATTGAGGTTGACTGACTTGACAATTTTAGAATACAAGTTTTTGAAAATCAAACAAACAAAAATTTCAAAATTCAAAACAAAATAAAAATTAACTAGGACTCATACATTGCATGCCAACCGTAGTGGTACCCCATACTTGCGTGAAAAGTTAGTGAACCCAACACTGATTCCATGGCCTCCTAACCCACCCTAGCTGACATCATGACTGAACTTGATTTCCTAACTCAAGAAGCTAATGCCTTCCGTTTAGACGCAAAAAAGATTGAAAAAGAATGTCAATAGGGTAGTGACCAAATTGGAGACGCACAACTAGAACTCGAAAAGCAGTACCAAATCCCCATAGTTAGAAAAGTTATGGACAAGCCTGATAGCACTATTACTCCGATATTCACTCATGTGGTAAAAGAGTTTAGTGATGTCTCAAAGGAGTTCTAAGACAAACCATCACTTATATGTGACAACCAACCCGAGATTGAATCTGATTTCAAAGAGTTTACATATTACTCAGACATAGATTCTGATGAAGACGTAGATATGACTTCCCCGATGACCAAGTCCATGAAAAACTAGGAGATAATATTGTAGTCTAGTACCTTGATTTCTTCTGGAGTCACCTCAGTAATTACAGAACTTATTGACGTCTTTCCTAAAGATGTTACACACAATAACATTAGTCACACACTTTCTAGTCACTTGTCCACTATTAGCAATAGTTAAAATAATTCTATTAAATGTTTTACCAATAAGAACGATTGTTGGTATGTAAACTTAGAACAATTAATATTATCTATGTTTCTTTAACATGCATGTATTAGATCAATTCAAATATCAAAGTACTAATTAAATATTATTATGATGTAGGTAACATATTCTACTATCAATAAAGAAGTCAAACAACTATAAAAGAGAAGCAGATCACATACTCGCAATGTAAAGTGGACAATAGACCAAAATTGATAATAAGTTAGAAATGTATATCCCACTTGTAAATAAACAGTTTATGGATTAGAATTATACCTCTTAAATTACCTGTGAAATAAATCTGATTTTCTTTATTTTCTTATTTTGAGATTCTTCAGTATTGTAACTCTTTCTGTCACGAATCAACGCTTCAAACGGTGCGTGATTTGGACTTCGGATAAGTGAGATATGACTCGAATAAGAAAGCTTACTGGTGCAGAATTTTGCTCAGGTGAATCTGTTTTCATTTTGATTTTGGTGGCGTGGAGAAGGCCTGGATGGCCTCGGCTTCAGTGGTGAGGAAGAAGTTAACAATGGGTGTCAAGATCGGCAGTAGACGTGCGAGAGAAAGAGATTCGATAACACTTTTAGAAAGAAGAAATTTGTTGTGGAGAAACTAAGAGAGAAAAATAGAATTATGATAAACCAATTAGAGTATCCCACCACTAATCGGGGTTTAATAGGGCATCCCACCACTAGTAGAAAGTGGATTCAAGATGCATAGCCAACTCACAAAGATAATATCAAATTTCATTAATTTCATTGTTCATCGAAAAAGTGAATACATGAGGCTTTTATATAGGCTACAAAATTGTATTTCTGACTCCTATTTGGATTACGTAATCCTACTCTTAAAAGAAATCAAAAGTCTAAAAGAGAGAAAAAATACATAAAAAGAAAAGTAGTAATTCTACTACAAATCATATTACTAAAAATAAAAAAAAAATACAAGAAATAGAAACTAGAAATTCTAATGTTAGTAGAACTACTGCATCTATGTTGAGTTGGCGCGTCTTCTCCAACGATGAAAGATTTTCCATCTCTTCGTTCCGTTGTCCGCATCATTTCATATAGAAATATCCAACGAGATCCAAAAAGTATCTAGCATGAGTGGTGTCGGGTAATGTTTTCGATACAGGTACATGGCCTATTTCGAAGAATCGGTGCATCATATGTCTCAACATAAGAAATTTACTACAATAACTTATTATATAAAAGATGAAGAATTGAGGCTTCTTTTCTAATTCCAATTCAAAGTTGTAAAAATATATATAAACCTTTTATCCTTATCCTATTATGAGAATTTATAGAAGTTTGTGTGTGTGTGCGCGTGCGCGCGCATTTGCATGTCTTCACATGTCCTACATATATATATGATTTTTATTTTTGGAGGAATCGAGAGTTGGCTACTTTTGAAATGATTTGGAGCCAAATTCTTCGCCCTCAAATTCAATATTAGGCTATTCAAATTGAATATCCACACCATTGAAATTGATCTACATCATTTAAAGTGACTAAAAAACCTAAATTGAAGTGTTTTGAAGTTTTTTTACTCATCCATCTACAAGCAACAAATGGACGGTGTGTCATGCTGGTTTGATCTTTGAATTTGGACATATATATTCTTGATCCAACTATTTGATATAATAATCTATACGCTTAAAACCCTTACATACTAATTTTTATTAGGTTCAAAATATTCTATACCGTTAAACTAACCATCTTACTATTTAGACCGTCCATTTTGTGACTGCTCGATGCATAGAATAAAAACATTTAAAACACTTGATCTTTTTGTTTTTTTGGCACTTCTAATGGTGTAATCAACTTGAGGGGAGTGGATTTCCAATTTATGTTTCATAACATTGACTTTAAATGGAAAGGATTTCCTTCCAAATCCTTCTCGAAAGACTGAAGTCTCTCTCTCTCTCTCTCTCTCTCTATATATATATATATATATATATATATATATATATATATATAGAGAGAGAGAGAGATAGACTTGTGTCCTTTCAAAAGGATTTGATCCCGGATCCTTCCCACTCAAATTCAACCCTCCAACATTCGAATACAAGATCCACTCCGTTGAAGTTGATCTATAGTATTTCAAGTATCTATAAACCAAAAATCAAGTGTTTTAAATACTTTTTACCCATCCATCAAGTAGGGAAAAAAATGGACGGCCTAAATAGTGAGTTGGTTAGTTTAACGGTGTAGAACATTTGAAATCTAACAAAAATTAGTTTATAAGGGTTTTTAATGTTTAGATCATAATGAAATGGCCGGATCGAGAATTTGTATGTCTAAAGACATAGATCTAACCAACTCACTACTTTCAGCCGTCCATTTTGCGTCGCTTGATGGATGGGCAAAAAGTATTTAAAACACTTGATTTTTGGCTTATAGATACTTGAAATAGTATAGATCAACTTCAACGGAGTGGATCTTGTATTCGAATGTTGGAGGGTTGAATTTGAGTGGAAGGATCCGGGATCAAATCCTTTGAAAGGATACAAGTCTATCTCTATATATATATAGAGGTGAGCTACATTGTTTGTTAGCTATTTTAGAGTGCTACACAGCATATGAGGAGGCTTCACTGCAAAGCGCTTTTTCAGGCTATGGGGCTAACTTTTTTCTATATTGATTTACACATATTTCTTATATCTATAAAATGTAGTCATGGCCCTATGTCAAAATATCAGAAGATTCCCATGTCGAACAACTCTGGAGGCAGGATGTTTGACATCATCTTTTAGGTTATATATCATTACACCCAGAATCTTAATGCTTTAGGTTCAAGGTGTCATGTAGATGCTGTTGAAATCGAAACTTTTTACTTTTTTACACATTTAACCATGATCGATGTATTGCACTTTAAAAAGTTAAGTGGCTGATTTTTGGAAGTAGCAAAATGTTGTCTCAGTTTTTCTTTTTCTTTTTGTGTATTTTTGGGTTTTTTATTAGAAGTATTTCACATTTCATCCTTTGTTGAAAACTGAAGTGATATTAGGAGGGATGAATATGAAAGTTTAATGAAAGTCGAGGTGTGTTGCAAAACGTCATGAAACTATATTTGGTCTTACTTTTAAATTGTTATCTCCCTCATAATTTTTCTTTTTCTTTTTACTCTCAGGTAGTAAAGGATCCCGCATTAAGAGAGAGACATATTGGAGATCTTCAAGGTCAGACATTACGGGACGCTGCAAAGCTAAAGCCTATGGCTTACAAGATTTTTATGTCTCACAATAGAGATCAAGAAATCCCTGTAAATCCTTCATCCTTTCAATGAAATTGCATAATGTTCTGGATTCTGAAATCTTTTCTTCCCTTATATTTATTTATCTGCATCTAACTGGAAATTGTTCTATCTTTTCTAACAATCTTTTGTTGTGTTTTGG
The DNA here is from genome assembly GCA_038442645.1 of Agave tequilana. Taxonomy (NCBI): domain Eukaryota; kingdom Viridiplantae; phylum Streptophyta; class Magnoliopsida; order Asparagales; family Asparagaceae; genus Agave; species Agave tequilana. Next base: position 81,411 of record JAVJIF010005547.1, read on the forward strand.
ACATAGGAAGGATCCTCAAATGTAGGGTCTGAACACAAAATCTGACCAAATTCTTGCTCACACTTGTTGGCTTCTTGCATGACCATAAGCATTGATGTCGATAAAAGAGTTTAGACCTAAAGATTAAACCCAGATCCAGATCATCTACAAACTCCAAGATGCCATCAGGCCACTTGACAGAGTAGTACTGACACGAAAATCTATGCTATTCCCTATAGATTCCCTGTCATGTCCCTGTAGATTCCCTGTCATGTTTTAGCTTGAACTTTGAATGGAGAATAAATACGAATAAAAACGTATGGTCAGCATGAATTTATGACCTTTGAACCCAACTATACATAATTTATAAAATTACTCTAGTTTTTCTTCGATCAAAAGTACCTTTAAACATGTTTGGTACTGCTGTATATAGGCCTCTTTTCTCAAAACTAAAGAAGCAAAGTTGCATCGCTAATATTTTTACATGCCTATAATACATATATATCACTGATGGAGAACAGTTAATGTTACTTATGGAGATTTTATTTTCTTTGAAATTCTCAGAAATTATACTGATGATTTAACTGAGTGATTTGCCAACATTTTGAAATCCATGACCCTTCATTTTAATTCAGGGTGGTGGAGAAAGTCACAATCAACTTTACGAAAGATGCACGTCGGTCTTGGAGAGAATAGCTAGGCAGCACGTAGGTAAAGTTCTCACTTCTCAGACATTGGATGTTAATATACCACTAATGGAATCTTGGAAAACACTATATTTTATTTAAACAAGATATTTTATCAGAAATAGCTGATCAATAATGCATGGGACTGTTGTATGTTGTAAGACATTTTTCTATTTTACCAAATTTACGATTGATTTGGCAAGGACAAAATATAAAGTACTCTAAAGTACATTTGAGCGTGATGGCAGTTGAAGTCCTTGATGTGATGGAGGAAAAATGAAATAAACAACAGCAGCAATAATAGAAAATTTTGAAAAATGATTTAATTTGCATAATTTTATGAATTTGCACTGAAATTTCTCAACTTAAATGAAGCTTTCGATTCAATAAAGTGCATAAAACAGGTTTAATATAAAGTACCAGAATACAAGTAGAAAAATTCAGTAGAACACAATATGTTCTGCCACTAGGTGCTCCAACAAGAAATGGGTGAAAGAAATTTTCTTGTGCTTTTGACACTACCATTTGTGTAAAAAAAAATTAATCTGGAAAAGAACTAATTGGTTGTTAATTGAGCATTCACTTGAATCAAATAGCTTAACTATACAAATTTTGGAGCCTTTTCATTTGGAAGTAGGTATCTGGGATTTGCCTTCATACCTGACTTGAGTGGAAATCAGTTTATAAAAAATTACAGGAGTTAGGGATACTCTATGCTTCTCTGGTTTTTGCATGTTTTACAGTTTACTTGAGGTGCATGCGCACTCTAAATGAAATTGTCTCTGGCAAAATATGTTTGTTCATATGTGAAACTTCTATGAGGATCATAAAGGGTCTGAAGTGTATTCACAACTCAAGAAGTAGTATTCAAGCCATCGGAAGGACTCATAGATTAGTCTTTATTGTCATTATTTTCTTTTTGTAGCCCTTGCACAGACATAGCATTTTTAAAAGGTCACGTTACATTAGATCAAATATCTGATTTTTTTATTATCAGATCTTAGATTTTAGGTTTCAGGGAAATGTTTTTTTTTTTTTATTTGTGTGGCTCAGAGTTGAATGTCTCTACAGAAAATTTACCATCTTTATCCTTCTTCCAGACCTTTTCCCATAGTCTAAGAGAATCTTGACTCTAGAGGAAGCAAGTTCACCTTATAAGATTATGACAAACACTCATCTTGTCCATAATTTCTTTGACGAGAAAGTTAGCAGTAATTACGAAAGGGCGCGGTTGACGTCAGATAGGCAGTTGGTCGTAAAACATTATCAGAACTTTCCTGGAGTCTTACTTCATAACCGACCCATCTTGATTCGAAAGGGTTGGATGATGATGATAATGAAATCTTAGCTTTGCATCCATGTCTACCTGAAATGGTCACTCTCTAGTAGTCTCGTCATTGGTAGGCAAAGGAATGAGTTGATACTAAATCTCTGCCATCCATTAGAAACTGTTCGCACACAGCAAGATGGTTTGCAGTATGTCATTGGCATTGGGGATCATTTAGAACCTCAGGATGCTTTATCCTTGGAGGAATTTGGGAAAGTAGAGCGAACTGAAATCTGAGATGGTTCCTAGCATGACCATGAGCACATGGTGAATGCTGCTGTGTAAAATTATTATATTGGGATGACTACTTGAGCAACCTTAAATCAACAATGTGTTTGATCATCTCCTGAGGCAAAACCCCAGCCCGATTGCATCAATTAGCCACATAGATATAAAGGAAAGTATTGTCATTGATTTCTGCAGGACGCTTGTAACATCAGCCCCTTCAGGAACATACTTATCTGTTTTACCAAATTGTACAATCTGATCTGAGAATTTGGAAACTGAGTTTTCACACATCTCTTTGACTGAATTTCTTTCAGATTGAGCATAGTTTCAAAAACAAATCCATCATTTTCAGCCTGTCAACAATCTTTTCGAGTCTTAAGTAAGTTTTGTAACATTCTGCTTGTGTCATGTGGATGACTTGCACGACCTTGAGCGTCAGCATCACATAGGCAGCTAGTCATGATTTTATTAATGATTTAGTCGGATCTTCTCAAATTGACAGCTAGATTTGGTTTTGGATGGTGCTGACGGGCCAATGATCTTCCCAGCAGTTAATAGCTTTTAACGCTTTATTATCACTTTCACCGCAGTTTCTAATATCATGCTACATGTTGCTATAGCTGCACTTCAAATCAACACTGCTTTTAAGATGTTAGTACAGCAATTATCTCCTTAATTGAATTTTCTGCTTGGATCATGAAAACTGAACTTATTTCCTGTGAATGACATTACAGGGCAAAGAGTGATTGCGGTCACGCATGGGGGAGTTCTAAGAGAATTATACAGGAGGGCCTGTCCCACCGTTCACCTGATGGAAGGATACAGAACACATCAGTGAATGTATTCCATATTTCTGAGAGCGGCGACAAATGGATCATCAAGAGATGGGGAGACGTAAGTCATCTTCGAAAGGTTGGGGTTCTTGAGGACAGCTTTGGTGGCGACAGAAACTCTGCGTAGTTTCCCTCTCATCGGAGCATTTGTTTGGCAAAGTCTTGTTTAGAAGTAAAGGATCTAGGCACAGAGAAATTGGTACAGGATGACCAGAGTATTTGGATGTATTGGGAGCTGAGGTAATTTAGAAACAAAGAACAAACAAAGAAACATGGCATTTATATTGATGACTCAGAATATGGAGATATGATGCTAAAGAGAATAAAAAGAAGTCTTGCTACTATTTGTTTACACAACACTTCAGAAAACAGTTGTATAGAAGTGAATGGTGATGATGCATGTCACCCTGCAAGTTTGCAATTGTTGCTTGATGTTATACAATAATTTATGGTCTGTTCAGTAGGCAACCTCCTCCTTGCATATTTGCTGTGACAATGAAGGCAAAGTTAGGGGTGGAGGAGTTTTTTTCTTTTCTTTTCCTTTTTTTTTTATATATATACTTCATCGAAATGATAGAAATTAAAATTTTGATCAAGTTCTGCAAATTTATTTCAGAATTAAATTATCACAAATAGTTTATTATTTAAGCGGAGAAGATGGAAGAAGCGGAGGAAGAAAGGTAATCTTGATGTTTAAATGGGAAAAAAAAGGCTAAACTAACAAAATTGTAATAAGGTAATGTTATGATTCATGGAAGAACATTTGTAGTTGTGGGTTTTAAGTTAATAAGAGAAAAGTTATGGGGTTATGTTTTGAACTTCACTCTCAAACTTGAAGACATTGGTGGTGAGCCTTTTCGCAATTAAATGTGCACCGCAGCTCTAACTACTTGAAATAAATTAGATATGCTTAACCTCTATCATCTAGTTTGTTTAGCATTAAATTTCAATTATCAATTAAACTGATATTAGATTATCAAAACTAAGGGAAGGGATCCGTCTGTCCGTGTTCTTCTGTGAGAGAGAGAGAGAGAGAGAGAAGAGAGAGAGAGAGCGCGGAGCAGCAACTCAGTCGCCCTCCACCCTCTTCTCTAACTTTCTTCTTCTCTTCCCTCCGGTCTCCTCCTTTCCCCCTTCTTCTTCCTCCTGTTCTGCTGCTTTCTCATTTTTCATCACTTGACAATGAAACTCGCTCGGTTTTTCACCACCACCAGTACACTAGTATATTTATTTTTTTATATTTTTCTCTCAAGATGTGAACAGTATTTTATGTGTGAGGGAATTGAGAAATCCTTCTTTCAAAAAAAAAAAAGGAAAAAAAAAAATTTACAAAATAAGAAGGAAGGAGCCTAAAACACAAAACCAAAAACATGCAGGCTTTTATCTGAAAAAAACCATCCCCCTCCTTATTTTCAAGTCTTTTCTTTAGTTAAAGTCTCCAGCCACACTGCGCCAACCCCTGCTTGGGCCTGTTTGTTTCGTTGCAAAACGTCACAAGTCGTAAGTCGTAAAATGAGAATGGAAAAAGTGAACTGTAGCAGAGAAAATATATTGTGTTTTACGATGTTTGGTTGATAAAGTGAAGTGTAAATGGAAAAGTATATTGTGTTTTACGGTGTTTGGTTGATAAAGTGAAAGTGTAAATGGTAAAGTATATTGTGTTTTACGGTGTTTGGTTCGTAATGTAAAAGTAAGTGGAAAAGTTGACCACAAAATTAACTATAGCAGTGATTTAAATATTATAAATACTATTAAATTAAATCTACTATTGCAAATTAAATTGTATTAATAAATTTGAGGTAAAAAATTAATAATCTTAATATTTTATTTATAACAATAATATTAATAAAATATTAGTATAAATAGTAAAATATTACTAAAATATTAACTAAATAAATAATATAAAATTTTAAGAAAATCTAAAGAACATTAATAAAATTTTAAGAATACTAATAAAATATAAATATTAAAAAAATCTTACAAAATAATAAAATAGTTATAAGATTATAATATTAAAAATACTTGAAAATTATTATAATATAATTTTATTATAATTTTATTGTAATATTATATAAATATAAAATTAACAAAGTAAAATATAATTATAATTTAATAATAAATTATCATTATAGTATTATTATACTAAATTATTATTACAATATTAACATAATAAAATACTAATATAATAATAAAATATATTATGATATTAATAAAGTAATTTTTTATATTAAAAAAAATAATTAAATATATAGTAAAGTATAATATTGTTATTTAATAAAATATTAACTCTAAATAAAATAATAAAAAATGAAATAAGTATTAATAAAATTATAAAGTATTAAATAAAATATTAATAAAAATATTAAATTAAATAGTAAATATTAAATATTAAAACAATATTAAAAACAATAAAAAAATTAAAGATTAAAATATAAAATGATTAAATGATTAAATAAGAAATTGAACACTATTTAAAATATTAAATATTTTAATATATTAAATTATATATTGATTATCAAGTAACTGTTTTGAACTGTAAGTGTACAAGTGAGAGTTACATGACCACAAAATTAACTGTAGCAACTGCAAGTGGGAAGATATGAGTGTAAAATGAGATTTACATGACCACAATTTAACTGTAGCAACTGCAAGTGGGAAAAGAAGAGTTACATTTTACAACTTATTTTTCAGCGAACAAACAACAGAAATGGAAAAGAAGTTTTACGACTTGCGTTTTGCGACGTTTTGCGGCGAAACAAACACCCCTACATGAAAAGGTTATGCCTTAATTTTTAATATTTTATTTATAATAAGGAACTTGATTACAGACTAAATAACTAACCCTAATACTTAAGAAGCAAAAGATTTCTAAGTAAGTATAAAGATGTGCCTTTATCTTAGGCTTACAAAAGATTTTGAAAAAAAAAAATACAACTAAAGATATATTTCCTTATCTGAAACTGACCAGAATAACTAGAATCCTAAACGACGGCGGCTATCATTCTTGCATTTGTATAGGTCTGCTAGAGTAATCACGATTTGCACAACGCTTGCGACAGTAACAATTAACCCATGTGGGTTTTCAACATCAACACAAATTGCAAAGCCTAAAGTTGTGAGATGTACACCCCACCATGGTTTCTTGTAGTTAAATAGCTTCAATTGAATTCTGGCAAATGAGTGTGTCTTTAGTAAATGAAGGGCCAAGGAAGTCCAATGTCATTGTGAGATATGAAGAAGAATTTGGATGGAGGATTAACCATTGGATGTTCACAAGTTCACAAAAATAACGAGGATATAAGTATCCTAGTGAACTAAAGTGTACACTAAGTACAGAAAGACTTGGTTTGAAGGATGTTAAATAGTTTAAAGGCTTTTAAAGAGCTATGATTTGTTGACATGGGCATGTGTGTTCCTGACATTGACATAGGATATTGGAAATGGGGATCTTCCAAATTGAACCAGAGGTCATGGATACACACATGTTTGTTTGTACTGATATGCATATCTATGATATATACTTCGTTTATCGATTTTTCTTTGTACATGGAGACCTTTATAGAGTACCATGATGAATACAGCAATGATTACAAATAATTTTTGACAATGAAAAGTTGGAAGCTTTTTATTCTTTAAATAATGGGAAGGTGGATTTGTTCTTAGTAGTTGAAGCTAGTGTTGACACAGATGAATATGCGTGTCTTGCTGCACGGGGAAGGGATAGGCATCACTAATTTTCAGTAGGAGAAGGTATTCCTTCATAGTTCAGTTATAGGTTGATCAAGACAAATGGTGCACACAACTAGAGAAATTTTCCTTCCCAGCACAGCAGAGGAATTAATGATGAAATTCAATATATAGAGATGACCCCCTTGACAACTTACTAAATGTTTTTCGTTAGGCATTCAGGATAATTTCATATTCTTTCAAAAATATAGGCTGAAAGTTTTCAGTCTATATACAAGGTTGCACAAATGATTAGTTAATAGTAACAATATTCTCATCAACATGTCCTTGTTCCTTTTATAAACCACTTAAATTACACCAGAAGTTTATGAGTCAGAGATCATATCTTGGATCATTTCCTTATTTATCAGATTTGTGTTGAGGTTCCAAAACCAATTTCTTAAGTCCTTATGCATGGTATTGGAGTCTAGTGCCTGCGATCTTTGAAACCACCTCTCCTTCCTCCATCAACCATCCTTTGTGTTTCTTTGTGACCTTATATAAATCAGATAGCGAATGGATTGTTGTCCATGTTTACCAGCAAATTTAGAAATTCTTGGTCAAGAAAGCTGACCACTTTTGCTTTCTGAGCTTTATTGAGAAACTTTAAGCTCCCAATAACCATCTTAATATTACTCTTCCTTGAGGCATCCTATTATGTTCTATGCTTGGTTTCTTTTGTAGTTTCGGCACTAATTTCTAATTTGCCCTGGTACCTTCTTCATCCTTCTTAAGTTATGGACAACTATACATTTATAAAAAGAGAAGAATTGGCAATTGGTTCTATTTGCACTATCCAAAGTTGCTTGACACTTCATCATCACAATTCAACTTCCCTTCAGTGCTCTATGGAGCTGGTGATATTTGGATATGCACCCCAAATTGACAAATCTGTTGCCTTAATGTTTACATAGCAGATTCGCCGAACTCTGTCAACTTATTAGTCTGATTTTTTGAACTTCAGTTATTGCAACCTTCATATTTGATTGTTCTTGTACTACCACCTGGACCTTTTTAGTTAGTGATAATGCAATGAATTCTCTGGCACTAGTGGGCATTTGAATCTAATTGGTGTATCTTTCGTCTATGCAGCTAGAAGAGGATCACAGGGCCACTTGTTATGATGAATCAGTAGCTCTCTGTGCACTTTACACAGCTCTGAGGCTTTTCGAGACGTTTGTCATCTTATATTGATTGGCAGTAATTTTTGGTGAACCTATCTGTCGGCTTAATATCTAAGTCTGATATGTGAAGGGAATGCTTCAGTTTCTAGAATCAGAAATCAAAATCCGAAAGGAAAAAAGGGACCGCAATAATCATTGCTATATATGAATCCCCTTGGGGACCATGATATCGAGTAGACGAAGGTGGAGATAATGTGACAATGACCTATTCTTGTGAATGCTCGTTAGCGCTCCTCTCCTTTCATCATTCACTGGTCTGTCATATTCTCTCAAAGGTATGGTCTTTTTATCGTCTCAAATTTCTGAAGATAGCTGATATCTTCAGAATGTGTCGATGTGGATATCTCATTCCTCTATTGATGATCTCTCGTTTAGGTTGCTTTAGTTCTAATGCAGTCAGAAGGCTGGATGTTTGCAACTGGCAAGATCAAAGCTCAATCAGTTTGGGGTTGTCTTGCAGGCTTTTGTTCATATTGGATTGTGACATAGCCTTGCACTGCTGTTATGAAAGGTTAATTTCCTCAGACTTGGCTCTTTTCGCGAAAGACTTGGAAGTAATCATTCCTGTTTAAATTTAACAATAGGAAATCAAATTGAATGTTGTAGTTGGTTTGCATAATTTAAAGTGTTTTATGAACTAAATATTAAGAGATTTTTTATGTTATTTTTTACATGCATCAAGTGGGCACAAAATTGATGACAGAAAACATCAAAGTCAAACTTTGAAAATGGTGTTCAGTATTCTAGATTAATTGAATTGCGATTAAAGTTTGAATTAATGATGTGTACACCCTAAACTAATGATGTGTATACCCTAGACAATACATCTGAAATACATTCTATTGTAACTTGTTGTTGCAAATACTGTCACTCTAAATTTAAAAATGTACAATTTTAATAGAAAACTCATTTCGTTAGATGTGATCTAATACTTATTAATTATCTAGAAGTGATATATTTTTTATGAATTTTTTTAACGTTCCAAACATGGTAATAATTTATTGGGGCAAATGTTCAAATTAAGCTAGACATAACTACTCAGATGATGATTATGGTGATGATGATGAATTTTGTAGTGCACCTCTCTTTTTCAACTTTCACAATTTTGTGTTTTGCATCATCACAATATACTCTCAGCAATTCCACGTAAATTAGAAATGATCTTTAAAGAACAAGGTTTTTGGCAGTCAAAAGCAAGTATTCAGGTCCGAGACTTGAATAGGAACTCTTTTTGAACCTAAACCTTCTCCAGGCATTTTCTTTGATGAGTTAAAACATAAAAAAAAAAAAAATGCAGGTTGCATCTCGTACAAAGGAATTTGATAGAGAATTTGAAACTTTTCATTCGGATTTTCGTATATGGTGCAATTTCATTAGGCATTCTCGAGAGTATTGCATGTTTCTCAGTATCAATACTCTCTTATTTTGTGAAAATAGGATTTGTACGTGATGACATTGTGCTACTATAATTTTTTTTATTTATAGAAAACCACCACATATCCGGATTCGAACTATTGATCACTGAGGAGGAAACTCAGGGGCTGACCAGTGGTCACAATGTTTGAATATATATATATACACACAAACACATACATACATACATATATATGGGTCAAGTGCTCCTAGCAGGTGTCCTTAGATTGTAATCTAAGGAGACGGCTTAAAACTCTAACATCCCGATTTTTTTTCACGATCTGATACACATTATCATATTCATGTTATAATATTTACAAATATAAAAAAATCACATGATTTGAAGTTCATTTACTCATTGATCTACTCGTTCCATTTTGTTCTACTGTTTAAAAATCGATAATGTTTGAACCCAAAAAAAAATAGAGTAAACAAACTTCAAATCACGTGATTTTTTATATACATACATCTTTTAACATGAATATGATAATGTGCGGTCGGATCGTGAAAAAAAAAATCGGGATGTTGGAGTTTTAAGCCGTCTCCTTAGATTACAATCTAAGGAGACTACTAGGAACACTTTTCCATATATATATATATATATATATATATATTATATATATATATATATTATATATATATATATATATAGAGAAAAATGGATATCAGCCGGCAGGCTGAGAGAACTCTCTCAGCCTGCGCTGACGTGGCTCAAATTGTCACGTCACTGAGTTGCGGCACGCTTTTAGGCGACTGTTAAATTACCAAATACCCCTTATGAAAAGCAACTCTTAGAGCGTCCCTTGATTATTGTATTATTATTTTCCCCCTTTTTTTGGCCGCTCTTTATAGGGTATTCTATATAAATTACTTTTCACCCTATTTTCCTGACCTCTTTTTGAAAGATCTAGTTTCATCTTTTCAGTCTGCGATAAACTTTTTTTCTGAAAATATAAATCTTTTTAGATCAATTTTTTTTTCGAAAAGCTTTAATGTCGAAGTCTGAGCAGTATACCGACGATCTTAATTGGAAGATATTACATCTGGATCTACTTTCTCTCAGAATATTGAAAATCTTGAAGGGTTGACATCTCTGCATGCCGATCAAGAGGTTTTTATTGTTTATATATATTTAAAAACAATTTTTGAAATATTGATTTTTTTTCTCTTTAGACTATGAGGTACTGCGACCGTTTTAATATTCGGTTCGCAATCTTATTTGAAAATAATCTCCGGCTGTGAATTCTTTTTTTCTAGGTTATGCGTTTTAGGTCGCAGTCTTTAATAAGGAGTAATATAGATTTCTTCACATACGGATAACTGCGACTTAGGTCATAGTCTTTAGTAAGTAGTAATATAGATTTCTTCACATGCGGATAACTGCGACTTAGATAGCAGTCTTTAATAAGGAATAATATAGATTTATTCACATACTGATAACTGCGACTTAGGTCGCAGTCTTTAATAAGGAGTATTATAGATTTCATAACTGCGACTTTGGGGGCAGTCTTGAATAAGAAGTAATATAGATTTCTTCTCATACGGTTAACTGCGACCTTGGTCGCAGTAATTGATAAGAAGTAAATTATTTTTCATCTGTTATGCGACCTTGGTCGCATTTATGTAACTTATATTTTATTCATTTAATTGGTGTAATTTTTTTTTTGGTAGGATATGAATGCACATGGAGAAATGTACGAAGCTCAGATAAGTTTTTAGGGAAACAGTTCTTGTCGCATATGGAAGCATACAATTTCTACAATTCTTTTGCAAGGAATAGAGGTTTTTAGCGTGAGAAGAAAAGGTACAGATAAGTCACGGGAAGCCTCCACATGAGATTATTTGCAGAAAATTTTGCTGCAACAAGGAAGGTCTGAAGAAATATGTGACAAAAGACAAGATGGGCTTACAGTGCATCGTCGAGTTAACACTAGAGTAGGTTGTCCTGCTGAGATGCATATCCGTCTTCGTTTTATTTCGGACTCAAGTCGATATTGGGTTATCACAAAATTTGTTGATACTCATTCACATGAATTGTCTAGCCCTGATAAGGTACATCACCATTACTCTCACCAGTCTCATCGTTCAAAATTAGCAGAAGCATTATGAGCAATCTGGTTGATGTTGGAATGCGGCCTTCAAATATTTCCCGCGTTGTGAATGCAATGAGCCAGGGAGAAGGCTTTGAAGAAGTGCGCCCTCAACAAGTTATTGATTTCACTCGTCAATGTAGAAATAACTGCGGTGATGAGTTTATTGCTATTATCAAATATTTTCAGAGAAAGCCGAGAACCGATCCAGAATTCTTCTTTTCAAGTGAAGTCGATAACGCGGGCAGACTGAGAAGCATTTTTTGGGCTGATGGAAGAGCTATTTCCTCGTATCTTACCTTCTGTGTGTGATCGTTTTTGACACCACATATAGAACTAATCACTTGAGCTTGCCATTTGCTCCATTCACGGAGTAAATCATCACCGGCAGTCAAATTGTTCGGCTGTGCTTTGCTTGCTGATGAGCAGAGGGATACTTTTGTTTGGTATTCCAAAAATGCTCAAGTGCATGCATGGAGTTGAACCAAGCTGATTATTACTGATCAGGTGCGCAGATTGGTGATGCCATCAAGATTGTTTTCCCAACTTCTCGGCATCGTTACTGTTTCTGGCATGTGCGGAAACATATTGCCGAGCAACAAATCCCAATGGCAAACAAGTATGGAGAAGATATGGTCTCCGATTTTCATGCTTGGTACACCTCCCGCGATATAAGACTTGTGAGGAAAGATGGCGTCTGATGAGTGAAAAATATCAGTTAGAAGAGAAG